>JANHAO010018143.1:0-13709 GCA_026873985.1 Saraca asoca
GATAAGTCTCATTCATAAAACTCTGAAAAGAAAGGATTTAAAACAGTATATCTGGATACATCTTAAATATTCTGGTTGAATTCCTGATTAAGATTTAATGTATAGAGAGATGTTATTCTGTATCCCAAAGGGCCAAGAATCAAGAGACTCTTTATGTAAATGTCTACATAAACTTGACAGAGATCAAAAGTTACTTGCATGTTCGGTGGTGAGTTATCTAATATCTGTTTAGAATCATTAAAAAAAAAAGATTAGAATTCAATTCATATAAAATTTATATATGAAAATGTAAAAACTTGTAATGATTTTGATTTTTTTTTTCCTCTTGAATGTTGTGGTTTATTTGGTAGTTCTTATTTTTATTTTATTCTTCTCCTTTTTAACATATCTTTGATATTCCGAGAATGGAATAAAAATCATATGTCCATTTGATCTTATTCTAGAAGTTACATTTAATACCCCCAACTTTTTTAGAAGTTAGGTTGCCTAATATCGTCTCTGAAAGTTAAGCCCCCGTACTATGCCACCTTAATCTAAATATTATATGTTAATGTTTAGCATAAGAAGGAATCTCACCAAATTAAAGTAATCTCTAATAGCTGGAGAGTCAACTTAAGATTAACGATTCAAGTTGAGCAAAGACAAAAGTTCAAGTCCACATCGAATGATCAAGAGTACTTGATTGATCAATTTGGGACATAAAATTAGTTACGAGAAAATCTATATAAATTTATCTTTTAATTATTATGTAATAATTGACATGATTTATGATACATACAATTAATATAATTATAACAATTATCAAATAAAATCTTACCTACACTATAAATATCTCATATATACATAATATTCATCATTCGTTTAAAATATGATAATTGATATGTTTCTCAATTATATAAATAAATATATATATCTTTTTTAAAATATCTTATTTATTTTTATCGAAATTCTACGTAAGAATTAACTTCAACGAATCATTTTTATAGTATATGAATAATTTTATTATATATGCAAATCATTCCTCCATTGATTCTAACTCTCATCCTTTTTAAGGCAGCTGATGTAAGAAGGGAAAAGAGGAAGCTGAAATCAGCCAGCCTTTAGCCAAATCCATTACTTCCACTCAGAGAAATTCCTCACGTTTGGATTAGAAAAACAACACCAAGAATCCTCCTTTTTTTTTTTTTTTTATTCCCTACTCCTTCCCTTTATTCTAATTGATTACACGTAAGTATTACTTAAATGCAATGATTCTTGTTTTATTTTTGTTCTTAGTAAAGTTAGTTGCACTTGCACTATAGCAACAACAGCGGCAAAATTCCTTTTTTTTTTTTCACAATTATATAAGCTTCATCTTACAGATACATCATAATCTACTTAAAATTGATATTATATATCTTTTTAGGTATTATATTTTCATATTGTATTATACATTATTCCTGGGGGAATAATTGGAAAAGACAAAATTTCAACTCTGCTATTGAGATCGTATCTTTTTAGGTATGTTTTACAGTAATTCACCGCATCCATTGTGTTAATGTTGTGATTGTTTATCTTCTTTTTTGTTTGCTGGGAGCAGACGTAACAACCCGGACCCGCCGTTGAGTAAGACTCCATTTACAGGCATCAGAGCACAAATGCTTGAAATTGGGGGGCCATAAAAGAATTAAACGCACATTGTTTTTACTCAATTGAGTGGAATGACAGACCCACTTCCATTAAACAATCATGCTCTGAATGGGTTGCCAATTGATCATCTTAGTGGCTGCGCATATGAAAAACACAAAACCCTACACACAAAAGTTTTAAAGCCACCAACTACGCAGTGGGACTTTGAGTGCTTGCTATGCTTTGGACTTTACTACTCTTGACCACAGACTAGAGATTTAATTTCATGTAAAGCAAAAACTAATTACTATTAATAAGGTATATGTTTCATCATGCTTTGTGCTAATCACCTTCAACTGGAGACTAGTTGGACCTGGATTCAATAATGCAGCTTGTCCCAATTTGGCATACTTTATTGACTGTTATTTAACTTGGTAAAAAATAAATGTTTAAACTTAATTTACTATCAATGTAAAGTAAAATATTTTATTATGTACTGAAAGATTTTGGATTGTTTAAAAAAAGGTGATCAAAAGTTTTTAGCAACAAAAAAAATAATTCTAACAATTTTATATTGCATGACAATATGTAATTGAGTGATAATATAAAACTCTCTTAGAATATACAAAGGTGCAGATATTTGATAATCTAATATTAAGTTTAACCTCCAATTGGGGTTGGTAGTTGGCACATACCTGGGCTCAGACATGGATGACAATTCATAAACTTCCTCTTCATCTAATAAACCATATATCTTCCTACAGCTTTTGAAGAAAAAATTGTGTAATGGGATTAGCTCACAATGCTTTCATATTTGTATAAGAGATAAATGTATAATTGGTTGTCGGTTCTATCTAATGAGTTATTTATCAGCTAACTTTATTGTGTGAGAACAACAAAAGGTGCACAGAAAAACTGTCCACGCTAAAATGTTAACGACAGAAACATATTAGAAAAGAATCTACACCAAGTAGACGATATGATAAAGCTACTCCACCACTTTAACATTCAAAATATGAAAAAGATAGTAATAATTGAAAGAAGCCACTGAACTTTAAAGATTTGTGAGGAGGATTGCTACACTGATTGCATTGACTTCATTTGGTTGCGTGAAATAATAGAGCTATAGTATGTACGTAGCCAATACTAGTGATTTTGAAAGCAGAATCAAAGTATATACGTCAGCCGTCTATATAAACATGAGCCTTGTAAGGTATGCTACTTCATCCTTGCGGCTCAAGAAACAGGATTAGAGCACATACAAGATGGAGAACCAGAAGCAAAATTGGTTCGACAGAGTGAAGCCATTCATAGCTGTTGCGTTCTTGCAGTTTGGATTTGCAGGTATGGATGTTTTATCCAAGGCTGCTCTCAACAAAGGGATGAGCAATTATGTTCTTGTCGTCTACCGTCACGCCGTTGCCTTCATTGTCATGACCCCTTTTGCTGTGATCCTGGACAAGTCTCTCTCTCACTCTATCTCCCTCTTTATCTCTCTGTGTGCAGCTTTGTGTGTGTGTGTGTGTGTAAACAACAAATTACATTGAAGTTCTGCTACGTTCTTTTAACAGGAAAGTAAGGCCAAAGATGACATTTTCAATTTTCACCAAGATAGTGGCGCTCAGCATACTAGAGTAATTTCCTGCATGTCTAAACATATTATCCAATACGTTTTGTTGGAAACTATCAGTTAACTTCGATGCTGCTTTATTTGCAGGCCAGTTATAGACCAGAACTTGTACTTTTTGGGAATGAAGTACACAACAGCAACGTTTGCATCTGCAATGACCAATATCCTTCCTGCTATTACCTTTCTTATGGCTTGGATTCTTAGGTAACCAAAATTAATTTTAATATTTATCTGATTAGTAGCAAAAAGTGATCAGAGAGGCATATTGTTTCCTTCACCTGAGGTTATCATGCCATCTTTCAAATAATTTCTGTGTTTCTGCATAGGATTGAAAAGGTAAGGATCAAAAGCATACACAGCCAAGCAAAAGTGGTAGGGACTCTAGCAACTGTTTCTGGAGCAATGGTCATGACATTGATGAAAGGCCCAGCGTTTAAAATTTTTGAGACACATGGAAGCAGTATTCACCAACAGCATAATGGAACAAATCTTCAACATTCAGTAAAGGGATTTATAATGATCACGATTGGGTGCTTTAGTTGGGCTTGTTTCATGATTCTCCAAGTGAGTTAATATAAGTCACTAATATAGGGAAGTTTCCTATGCCTTTTACCTTTTCATAATTGGGATTTGCTTACACCACCTGTGTTGTTTCTCTAGGCAATTACCCTTGAATCATACCCTGCCGAGCTCTCTCTTACAGCATGGATATGCCTGTTGGGAACAGCTGAAGGTGCCATAGTCGCACTTGTTATGGAAAGGGGTAACCTTTCGATTTGGGCAGTGAATTGGGATACGAAACTGCTGGCTGCTGTTTACAGTGTAAGGTCATCTGACACAATCTCTGAAAATCATCCAAAACAAGATATAATAGTCATTTATGTTTATTAGATTAAACCACCCATCATTAACATCACTAACACTGACATTCAAAGCTTCTGTTCTCAAGCTAACTGGTAAATTTTGAGGACTATCCATTTATAAACGCTAAAATGACTAGAGACATCACTGTAAAGAGGGTGCCACTATATCGGCGTTGACATTCATGAACCATAAATAAACAAAAATATGATTGGATTAGTGGTAATTTAATGGATTTCCCAGGACTATATAAAAGCCAACTGATAATGGTCACCTCTTTATCTTCCTCTCCCGAGATCACAGAGTGTCAAGGCCATCGATGATTTAAAACATAAGATAGAGTACAAAGTTTTGTTTCTAAACCAACCATTGAGGAAAATCAGATTGTAGAAACATACATAATAAGTTCTTATTTGCCTCTAAACTCAGAAAATAAATGCATGCAGGGCATAGTCTGCTCAGGACTGGCTTATTACATTCAAGGAGTAGTGATGAAAGATAGAGGCCCAGTCTTTGTGACGGCTTTTAGTCCACTGTGCATGGTGATTGTGGCTATCATGGGCTCCTTCATTCTGGCGGAGCAAATGTTCCTTGGAAGGTAATCATGGAAATTAAGCATCAACTAGACATATGCCTAAAAGTAGTGACCAAAAAAGACTAACAGTTATTTGATCAATTTTACAGGGTGATTGGTGCCGTTGTCATTGTTTTAGGGCTGTACCTTGTGGTGTGGGGTAAAAGTAAAGATTACGACTCCCCATCTCCAGACAACAAAGAGCAAATATTGCCCTCAAAGATAATTGCAGATGAGGACAATACCAGAAAGGAAAATTCTAATCACGAGGACATCCCTATCAATAATTTTGGAGCAGAAATCATGACACGAGATGAACAAGTATGAGGAAATGATGCCAATTGCAAATAACACCTAAGTTTCACCTTCCAGATGTCAATGATTCAAAAACTGCTGAGCTAGATAGCTTTCTATTAATTTGATCCTTCAATTGTCATGTAGAGGTTTTTAGTGTAACAGTCAGGTATCTCTTGCAACTTTAGATATAAACATTAGATTATTGCAGAGTTGGATATCACGGTACCAACAAATTCCAGAGAGGATGCAGATATGTTCCTGTGGACTTTCTTATCATTATGAAACCTCAGATGGCACCACAGAATTTGTAAGTGTATGAAATTGAAGTGGTCATTTTGCTTGTATTACTCTTTTCAACATCAGAAAGATGAAATTTAGTTGCCAAGCTTATCAAATACTTGGCATCTATTGGACAGCTGAATGAGAATTGGAGTTTGGATGAATAACATAATACATTTTAGAAAGTAAGACAATTAACTTCACCGAAGTACGTCAATAAATGATTAGGTGAATGAGACATTTGCTATTTATTAACATAACATCAAACCAAATTTCCCTACATAAATTTTCCTGACTACCTGCTGTCATTATACATCCATTGAGCAATAAATATGTGCCGTTTTCTTTGCAGAGTTTTCTTCTATGTTCGTTGGGGTGACTTGTTCTCAAATTAGGAAAAAAATTTCAGACAAGAACTTTTCCTGTTAAACAAAAATCAGGTTGTAAATTCTTATCAACCAAAAGATATGCAACCGAAAGCTCGAGTTGCTCATGTTACCACTGCTTTTTCCTTTTAAAAAACCTTGATGCACTTGAAATCCAATCATCGAAGCTATTTGACTACAAAAATGAAAAAAAAAAAATGCTGCAGGGGAGCATTCTATTTATGAGTACAATATTTATATATTTTATACCTCTTCTTCACAAGTACTCTAATTTGCAAATAATCATGATAAAAGATTAAATGCTAAAGAGATGGGATAGGGGAGCATTCCATTCATGAGTACAATATTTATATATTTTATACCTCTTCTAAATTTAGTCTTTTATCATGATTATTTATAAATTAGAGTATTTGTGATTGGTTTCATGATTTGATTAAATTTGGAACCATTTCGGATTAATTCGATAATTTGACACTGTTTTAAATTTTTTATTGTATCTTTGATTTTAGACCTCTAATTGGGATGATTCTTATATCATTGAAAAATTAAAAGAAAGGCCTTGAATTGTAATGCAGACTCTCAAGCCTAATTCAGATGATTAGTGGGTCAAAATCAGTTCAAAAGTTGAAGCAAAACGCTAAGTCGTTGATTCTGAACCAGTTACGGTATTTTTATCATATTTAGAGCTCCAATTTTTCAAATGGTGCAAACCTAAATCCATTGGACAGCTTAAATCCACATCTACAACTTTATGAAGGGCTAAAGGTGAAACGGTGTCATTTTAAAAGAGTTATAGGGCTATGAATCTAAAAGATAGAATCTGTTATGAGATTTGTAAGACATAAGACTACAACTTTTGTGAAGTCACAAAAGTTTAATTATGCCCTTATCCAACTCAATTTAGCAAAGCTAATAGAAAGACCTAACCAAAACACTTTAAAAGGGATTACTTTCTATTTCTCTAATTGTGGAAAAAGAGAGGAACTCTCATACGGCAAAGACACTAGCTTTCTTAAGGTCTTTTTCCTTTCATTTATTTTTGTTTTTAATTTTCTAGTAATGAGTAACTAAACTCTTTTTTCAATTCAAAAGAAATTCTGCTTCAATTCAATTGTAATTGTGAGACCTAATTTATATGGTTGATTTATTCCCAATTTGGTTATCTATTATTTCTCTGTTTTAATTGCATACCTAATAGGGGCTATTAGTTGATTGTCTATTGTGATTATCTTTTAACTTAAACTTCATAATCTGTAATTGTTATCATAATTGACAAAGTACCAATTGGATATTATGATTATGTGCTGGTGTATGATTATTTAACTTCCAAGGGAAACATAGGATGGATTAAATGATTATGCATTGGTTTATAATTTTTACCCAATCTTAGTCTTTTCTTGTTCTTAATGCTATTGTTAATTTGATTAGGGTGCTAAGCTTGAGTTAGTTAGTAATAAGATTTAATTTAGGTGCTGAGCTTGAACTAATGAAATTAGGAAAAAATGATAAGAATTTAATTTAGTTGTTAGGTTAAATTAATTCTTAGCTAAATAATCAAAGAGAGGATAATACATTCTGTGTCTAGGACCAATATGAGAATTAAATACATGAATTACTCTTGGATTGAAGATTTCCTAATTAATTCTTAGCTAAATAATCAAAGAGGGGATAATATATTTTGTGTCTAAGACTAATATGACTTGATCATGTTATGATTCTAAACTGTTATTTAATCCAGAAATTGAAAGGACTTTGTAGAATTTAAGGAGAAAGAATAGGCATACTTCTTCCATTCAGACTATTTCTTCACCAATCGAACAATCAGAAGCTTCATCTGTTGGATAGGCATAGCCATTCATTTGCTCACCAACTACTCATCTACTGATTTAAGCTTGGAAAACATGGCTGTCAATTATAGAACCTTGAATGAATTAACTGTTCCAGATTTGAACTAATAGTCTTTAGGCAGTAATTATCCTGATCTTGATGCAACCTTTGAGTTGAAATCTAGTTTGATACATTTATTGTCTACTTTTCATGGCCTGATTGGTAACGATCCACATAAACATTTAAAGAAATTTCATGTTGTTTATTCTACCATGAAACCTCAAGAAATTTTGGATGAGCGAATTAAGTTAAGAGCCTTTCCCTTCTCATTAGTAGATTTATCTAAGAATTGACTATACTATATTTCATCTGGCTTAGTAGATAAGTGGCATGAAATGACAAACTCTTCTTATAGAAATACTTCATTGCTTTAAAAGCTACAAACATAAAGAAGAAAATTTATAGCATTAGGCAATACAATTAAGAGACTTTGTATAAGTATAAGGAGAAATTTAATAAGCTTTGTGCTAGTTGTTTATATCATCAAATTAATGATCAGCTCTTGATTTAGTATTTTTATGAAAGACTTTTGCCAATGGATAAAAGCATGATAGATACTGCAAGTGAAGGAGCTTTGGAAGATAAAACTCCAGAAGCTATAAGGAACCTCATTACAAGCATGACGGCTAACTCACAACAATTTGGAACCATAATGAATTATTCAATGAAAAAGGCAAATGAAGTGAATACATCCAACCTTGAGAAATAAATTTTAGATTTGACCTCATTGGTTTGACAAATAGACATGGGACAAATGCAAGCAACCAAAGTATGTGAAATTTACTCATTTTTTGCACACGATACTAATGTGTGTTTGGCTTTACAAAAAAAAAGAGTCAATCCAGCATGTTTAAGCAATAGGAGGATTTCCAAAAAATTAAGGATTTCCAAAAAATAGAGAGTTTCCAAGATAGCTACAGAGCTTATATAACTTGTACTCCAATTCATATAATCCTAATTGGAGAGACCATCTAAATGAGAGATATGGAAGCTAAGCTAGACAAGCTTAATTTCATCCCCCAATCCAAGCCAAATAGCAACTATGCCAAATTCCATCTTTCAGCAAACCTCTTGAAGATTTGGTTCAAACACTAGTCAATGGTAACTAGCAGTTTTAATAAGAAACAAGAGCTAGTACATTACAATTCCAACAAGAAGAAAATACCAAATTTCAAAACTTAGAGACATAAAGAGTCAGCTTGCAACAAAAATTAGCAATTTGGAAGCTTTAGGTTTAAGCAAGCTGCTTTCCTAAATAGTTTTAAATTCTAGAGAAAATGTAAGTATAATATTACTGAAGAGTGGAAAGGAAATTGAGACTAGAAAATAAGAGATACCAGTTTCAGACAAGTAGAAAGAGGTAAAAAAATACAGAAAAGAAGAACAACTCTTAACTAGTTGCCAATCTTATTTTTCCTCCACCTCTCTTCCTTAGCAGATTGGCAAACTTCAAGAAAGAAAAGTTAGAGATAGGAATCCAGGAGACTTTCAGAAAGATGGAAGTGAATATACCCATTCTTGATGTGATCAAACAAATTCCAAGGTATACAAAGTTTTTCAAGGAACTATATACCACCAGAAAGAAATTAAAAGGTAATGAGAAAATAAGTATAAGGAAAAATGTGTCTGTTGTCGTTCAAGCGAAACTACCCCAAAGTTGCAAGGATCCAAGTACCTTTATAGTCTCATGTGTAATTAGTAAGACTTACTTTGAACATGCCATGCAAAACATATATCACGCCCCAATCCCGAACACATGACCGACATAGCAGATCACCCGTAAGAAACCTACTACAAGTTTGACAATGCACATGTCACACTAATGCATATAAATTACTTTAATAGACAAGTATAATATTATTATACTCTACCGAAAATTTAGCAGAACTTCCTCTATATTTTGGACACCCAGGCACGTGGCCTTCTCAATAAATAACAAGGGCTACATGCCCATCACAATCTGTATATTGTTACACAATACATATATATTTTATTCAGTGGCCTAGACTAGACATTACACAACCTACTGGGTGACCAGGACACAAACATGCATTATACATTCCTATCCAACTGCCAATTCATTTTACCATATTATACCTTTTAATCTCTGCAAAGGGTAGTCAATAGGACGAAAGGAACTCGAAGATTCATCTGGCTTTGAAAAAAAAAACATGAAAAGAAAGACAGTGAGTTTCAAAGAAACCCGATGAGTAAACAATCCCATGCTTACCTAAAAATCTCATTTAAAAATCATATTTGAATATATATATATATATATATAAATATAAAATATAGCCATGAAAATGTGCTTACTTATTTTATAGCTATAATCTCAAACAGATTCGACAATTTCCATTCATCAAGATAGTTAAACAATTGGAATAAGATATTTAACAAAATACAATAAGCAAAAGGCATGATATTATAGAAAATATCCATAGTGATATTAATATAAGAAAATATACAATAAATCTTTTAAAATACATCAATAGTTGTATAATAACATACTCAACTGAAATCCCATAAAGGGTAACTCCAAGAGGGAACCACGATAATATTGCCATAATGTATCTGACACATATGCCAGATTTTCATACTATCATATAATCATCCCTGTCCCACCTTATTTACTCTATCACATGTACACAAGTGTATTTGCGGGTTCCCAATGAATTCCCCAGTGATTCCAGGACCCTTTTTTCAAAATCTAATTGTATTTCATACCATAAAATACTTACTCGGGTAAGCAACAATGTCAAAACATATTTAAATCAATCAAAGCATTTTCAAAACAAACTAAAGCATTTCCATTTCCATTTTCATAAAAAACGTAGGAAAACAACATCAACACCTGGATTCCAAGGAAACCCCTATTAGTAATTGTGACATCATCAGTATTTCCTTTTCACTTATTACATGTATCGAATACTCATTCAACGGTTATATTTCTCATTACCGCCCTTTGGGCTATTACCGCCACTCAGGCCATTTTCTGTATTATCCAGCCACACGGGCTAATTCCTTTATTACCCAGCCACACAGGCTATTCACAAATGTCACAAGGTTACTAATGGGTTTCCATTGAGCCTAGGGTCTTAAATTATCCAAACTTTTCACATTGAAAATATTTTCATCAATTCTCATAGATAAACAGGATAAAATACATATTCATTGCAGCAAACCATTTTCATAAACATATACAATGTACAAATAGATTTATAAATCATGTAATCATGCAATAAAATACCATTTTCTCAAGGCAAAACAGGAATACATTCTCATTACGGTAAATTATTTCCAAATACTATATACCAATAAAATTTCATTATTCCAAAAGAAATCATAATATCATATCATAAAATCATTTCATATTTAATGGGATTATCAAGAGAACAGGATCATCTACTCACCTTCAGGAGTACAGAACTGCCTACTAGGAATTTTGCTAGGACCTTACAATCGAGACATAAACGAGCTTTACACTACTATAAGGATATTCCTAAAGCAAATTAATAGTGAAATTTATAATTTTATCAACTTAACATTTTTGAGTTTCTATGCAATTTTCTTGACATCTAATTACACAGTTACTACGGAATAAATTTGATGACCTAGGATTACTCACTGCATCACAAAAGACTTACTGGCAGCTCACCGTCGGCTGGAACACCACCGACGGCCTGGAATCCATTCTTGGCTAAACTAGCAGAAGAGTAGGGGAAAGAAGGAGAAGCCATGCCGCTGGAAAACTTGCCAGCCGAAGGATCACGCCAGAGGAAGCTTCAATGACCGGAGTTAGGTTGGCCGAATGGAGATATCATTGGAATCACCATTTTTGGCCGAGAGGAAAAATCTTCTATGCCAAAAAATGTTTCGACTGAAGGAGAAGAAAGAAGACAGCGGGAACTTGGCTAGGCTCCCACCGGTGTGCCAGGACTTCGAAACGATCGGATGTTCGCCGGTGTTGTAAAGAACTCTGGAAGGTTTCAGAGAAAGCAAGAAAATGGAGAAGAAGAAGAAGGCTTGGGGAAAAATATCAGCTGGGGAAAAATTTATATAAAAAGGCAAATGGAGAAAATTACAGTTTAACCCCCCAACTATGCACCATCTTTTTCAAAGGCCCACTTGAAAAGAAAATTTTCAATTTAGTCCTTACGAAGATTTCACTTTAGTCCTTCCCTTAATTTTTTTTTTTTGAGGTGTTACAATTTAGGTGCATCCATAAACATCATGCCTTATTCCATTTATACATCTTTGAAGTTAGGGCTTCTAAAAGAAACTGGTGTTATTATATAATTTACAAATATGTTTAATATTTATCTTAAAGGACTTGTTAAGGATGTTTTGATACAGGTGAATGGTTTTATTTTTCCAATAGATTTTACATTTTAAATATGACAAATGATTCTTTAAGAAATCTAACTTATATGATTCCAGGAAGACCATTCCTATAAACAATAAGAACAAAAATTTGTGTTCATAATAGCACTCTTAGCGTGAAATTCGTTGACAAGATAGTTAAATTTAACATCTTTGAGGCTATAAAATTCTCTGTTAATGTTTATTCCTTGTTTTTTATTAATAGTATGGATTTTTTAATGCATAAAGTATTTGAATTGAATGACATGGATAGAATAGAAGCAACAATTAACTAAGGCTTGATGCAGTTAAAGATAAGTTCTGTAGTTGAGGAGTTGCAGTCATTACCTTTAGCTATAAGAATACATGATCCTAGTTGAGATAAAGCAATGCCCTGTTAAGCCAATGACATTAAACAAGGGTGTTTTTTGGGAAACAACCTAAGTGATTTACTTTTTTTTTGCTTGTCTCTTTTATTTTATATGTCCTTAATTGGTTAATAGGGGAAGACTTTAGAATGCTTTTCAAATTTCAATAAATAGGATTGTTGTGTTTATGTTTTTTTTAAATGTGTTTATTTTGTTTATTTATGTGCTTTTCAATGACGCTAAGTTTGCTTTTGCCATGAGTAGGGATCAATAGAATTTGAAGGTTACATAGCATGATTGAACAAATTGTTTTGCATTTTGAATCTTGAAATTGGTTAGTTTAGTGATTGATTTTGGAATGCTAGTAGATTAAATTTGGCAAACATTTAGCCTATGAAGTTTTGAGCCTATGAACTGAACGTAATCACAAAAGACTAGTGTTAAATCTAATTCGAATTGTAAGGCAAGAATACTTACCATGTTTTGTGATCATGTTCATGAAATCAGTTCAAAAAGCACAACTCGGATCGCAAGTCTAGAGAATGAAAAATAAAATTTACAAATTTATTTCATAATCAATTTAAACCACTTTAAATTTTATAAAATAATTCAAAACCTCAATTTTAAGTTGAATAAATATGATAAATCATTTAGTAAGATGTTAGAATGTTTTTAGTATAATTTTTCAAAAAAATTTGATTAAAACAAGATATGAACCTTACAAAATGAAGTTTCAAATTTGAGCTAACTCTAATAAGTCTAAACTTTTATAAAATATTCTAGGCATGGCATAAACTATGTCTTTAACTAGAAATCCAAGGCCATCCATAAAAGATCCACTAAAAATTAAACTAATTTAGCTCAACCAAAATCGTTTATTGTTATTAAAATACAAATTTGTTCAATTTTAAAAAATAGGGACTAAGGATGACACAATTGTTCCCTTATCTAACCTAATTCAACATTTTGAGTAAAGAAGTTAGGAGTTAAAAGAGAAAACCTAGTTGAAATACTTTAAAAGTGGATTCCTTTCTATTTTTCTAACTTTGAAAAGAAGGAAGAGCTCTCCTAAGGTAAAAATACTAGCTTCTTCAGGTCTTTATCCTTTATTTTATTTTCATTTTTGATTATCTTGTAATAAATAGCTAAACTTTTCTTTCAATTCAATTGTGATATTGAGACCTGATTTATATGGTTGATTTATTTCCAATTTGATTATCTATTATTTATTTGTTTTAATTGCACAGGATAGTTATCTAACAAAACCTGTTAGTTGATTGTCTATTGTGATTATCTGCTCACTTAAACTTCATAATTTATAATTATTATAATAATTTAGCAAAATAACAATTGTATTATAAAATGAAATTTCATGCAAGGAAGAAGTAGAATGTAAATACACTAAAGAGAAATAACATATAGAGAAGAAAGATATTTCTTATTCAATTGCTTCATAGAAG
>JANHAO010018144.1:0-13719 GCA_026873985.1 Saraca asoca
GAAAAGATAGACAAAAACTACAAGTTAATGACTAATTAAGAGATAAAATCAGGTATTTTTATAGGTACATTTTCTACTTATCACCGCATCTAAGAAATGCTAGCCACACATAAAAATCTTGTGTAAGTGGCGTCCAAGAAGTGCTTTACACACAAAAATCTTACACGGACAACTTCAAGACCTCGTGTCCAAGAAGTGCTAGCCATGCATAAAAATCTTACGCAGACAATCTCAAGACCCTGTGTCCAAGGAGTGCTCCATGCACAAAAACCTTGCCCAGGCAACTTTAAGACCTCGCATCCAAGAAGTGTTAGCTATGCACAAAAATCTTACGTGAGCAGACACAATCGACTGGTTATATGGCAAATATCCTTTAAATTGAAATTTATTGATTTAATCCGATTGGCTCGAATTTTATTCTTACAATAAGGGTCGATTATCCTGTTAAACACTTCACATAACAATTACAGGGTTATGACTTTGCAGGAGTAAGTTACATTGCCAACAGCAACCAATTAAACTATCCATGCAGCAGACTTGGAAAAACAAAGAGTACAAACATAATGCTCAAAGCTTTATTAAAAGACCTCCCTCAATGAGGCAGATTTACATCAGAAGAGCTAATATGCAAGCATAAAACAAAGGTTTAAAGTCTGCACTCCCACAAGGGAAAAGAGAGACAGCTTTAAGGAGACAAACTCCTATCAGATGAAGGGTGAACGGACATGACTGGTCCTGCTTATAGCCTTTCTCAGCTAATGGTTCCTTTCCTGACTCAAACCTCGAGCAATTCAAAAAAGAGTTAGGAATCCGGCTAGCAAGGCTAAACTTTGTGGAAAGGCCATGAAGAAATAATTCAAGAATAATACAAGACTTCTTAAGAGCCAACAAGAGAAATTATCCAGGGAAGCCACGTGCAACGGGCTATTCACACCCCTAAAACCTCTGCAACGGACCATGCACACCCTGAGGAGTTTCACTGGAAGCCAAACTGCTGAAAGTGCAAAGGGCTTGACTAAAGCGTTCATCAGGCAATCTCATGAAGAAGCAAGGGGAGCTTCATAGGCTTTATAAACTAGTCCAGGTTCATCAAATGACCTAAAGGACATTTGGCTATTCTAGATCAAATGGTCCAAGGAAAACGAGGTTACCACGTTACCGGTTCAAAATCACACACAGTGAGAAGTATGGTCTAAAGCAAGGTGAATAACAGCCTGAAAGACGGAAATGACAACACGATAGTCTGAGCATGAAGACTTAGCCATGTTGTAGATCGCAAACAAAGACTTTGACTACCAGTTGCAACTCCCAGCCTGCAAAGCGAGCTGAGAGTTGAGGGGCTTATGTTATGGGCATTTTCTAAAAATACGGATTGGGCTGGCCAAGGTCCAATAGGAGGCTCAGCTAATCAGAGGGAGGCCCAGATTAAAGGATCGAGGTCACTCAGCGAGGACCCCAAGTCTTCGGGCACGAGCTAAAGGCATCACTCAATGTCATGGCAGGGGACGTAACTCGTTGAGAGGGCTCTCAACCCGTCAACAAGAAGCCTACCACCCTCAAGGTGAACGATCAGGCAAGGACAGCGAAGTCGGCCAAAGCATCCAGCTTGCTCATCTTCCCGCTCGCCTACCAGAACAGGATACATGTACAGAGCTGAGTCAACAATCCAAGACACATATCTTCAATTGACAGCTCAACTTCCAAACCTACATATCAGCTCCCCAGAAGTCCAACAATGATTTGCCCAGCATTAATTACCCGATACCAAGTATTAAATGCCTGGAGCGGTGAAAATAATCATTCTGTAATTTATAAAAGTACACATATAACCCTTCTCCCTTTCTATAAATAGGAAGGGGTGGTCATCGTAAAAAGAGAGGAAAATCTTACATGCAAAAACTCTGCCGGAATATAGAGAGAGCCTTATACATTGTGAGAGAATATTGTAGTTGTATTCAAACTATGTAAAACAATCCTTTAGTAAACAAACAAAAATCAGTGTGGACGTAGGGGCCAACTTGATTTTAGCTGAACCACGATAAACTCCTGGTGTTTGTTGTCTCTCTTCTCTTCTGCCATCTTTCTTCTCTGATTTCTGCCATATTTTACTTGCAGTTAACGGTAACATTGAACTCAAAATTAGTTGACCAGATTTTGGTGTCAACATTATTAAAATAAAAGAATATTTATATAAATAATAAAATATACATATATTTTTATATATCATTTTATATATAAATAGTTAATAATAAATTTTGATATAAATAATTAATATTATCAATTGATCAAATTAATTAATATAATTAATTATCAATTAATTATTAATACAATTAATTAACAATTAATATAATCTACTTATTACAAAATAGTATGCAAAACTATTATCATTTTGCGAAATGGAATGCCGCCTGGTCTGTGGGATGCAATTCTCAATAATTGATGGTAGAGAACAAAATATTGAGAAAGAGGCTATGGATCCAATCGCTTTATTTATTTGTGTCGTTATTCGTCCTTCGTCCCTATGTTCCTTCTATCCTATCGTCTCGGCTATACTTTTTTCCACCCTGTCAGCTTTTCGAAAATGACAACATTATACGAGAAAGACATCCTCCAACAGGGAAATAGCCCATTAGCAAACTGCAATTTTATATTTCAATGCACCGCTTTCAAGTTTCAACTTTTAATTTGTAGAACAAAATTACGAGGATTTCCATTCTATAAAATCTAGCCTTTTCCCAAAAAGGATTACGAAATGAGGAATATCCAACAATTACCATACAATCAAATGGACCCTCACGCAAAAAAAAAAATAGCATGAAATTTGGATGAGTCACACATACCACCAATGTGACAGGCTTAGGCGCAGCTTGCTCCAGGTGATTAGGATTTTGTAATCTGTTAACATATCAGAATTTCACCACCGATCGGGAGATTTTGAGTAGGATTCTGCAATCTGTTAACATATCAGAATTGAGTAGAGCAGAGCACAAAGTGGTTTGTATGTCAAGATGGGATTGAAATATGATATATGTAGGTGGTATGCGCACACGAGTTTGTGGACTTATAAGTGAGATCAGTTCCCAATAGATTGTGATGTGTACGGTATAAGTGAGATGTTACGGAAAAAAGGGAAACAAAAAAAAATCCTGTGTAGCATTTTCCATGGAGACCTAGTTGTTCAATAATAAATTCAACCTCATGCCCACCTTCCACAAAGAAGCTTCTAATCTACTTTGGACATTCAAAATTTGAAGCAACAGGAAGATATCCAGTACATCAACAATTACAGTTCAATTCCAATCATCAAATTCATTATCCTAGGACACAGATTTTTAAGAACTATAGTCTTATAATCAAGAAACAATCAGTGATCTTCCTTGATTTAAAGCAGCTTCACCCCACTATCCCTTAGAGAGTCAATGACTGCCTTAACCTTTCCATGATATTTCTGGTATCTCTTCAAGTGAACAGAAACAGCAGGTATGTCCTTCGGTATAAGGCGCTCACCCAATATCTTGCCAATTTTTGCAGCAGCACCTACATCTCTAGTAGATTCCAAACTCGGCCTCAACGCTTTTTCCTGTGAGCTTGCAGAAGATGCTACGGTACCGGTTGGTGAGTGGATCACTTGAGCATTCACGTACTTGTTGGTGAAGTGCATCTTCAGGACATAAGGCTTGAGGAACTTTGTAATTCTTGTTGGCCTAGCTGGTGGAGGGATAACCATATCTGTTTTAAAATTCATTCTTAGAACATCAAATACACAACTGAAAAACCACAATCAGTTTTCACAAGACACTTTAGAGAATTACTCGGAGAAAATACAAAAATTTCGTTTCTCAGGTTCCACAAAAAGTATAGAAATGCTTACTTGATGTTGATATTTAAACGTTTCCGCTACTCCCAAGTGAGGATTAAAGGAGTCAGTAAAGCAACTTTGCACCGCTAATATACAACTTTAGGATTCAGTTAACCAGAATTACTCCAAAGATCAGGAAGACAATCAGTCCCTTGAGAGAACAAACTAAATTTAGATAGGTATTCTGAAGTCAGTGATACAGAGAAGCTAAAGACAATCAGAAATTTGTATGGGCACAAATTCATTGCTGGGAGAATTATTAAGGGTATGATGCAAGATAAATCAAAAGGGTTCCTGAAGTAACATCCAACTAAAATATTTTCCTGATACTCCACGTACTGCATTGAGAGATGCCATAAAGCTGAGGTTTTTCTATCTTCGACTCAACATAACATTAATATTAATGTGTTTATTCTACCTCATGATTGAATGTAGATACCGATTTTACTTTAGATTAACTGCTCTGAGCAATACATAAAGTCAAAGATAAGCAGCAACACAAATTAGTTGAACAAAATAAACGAAATTGGTCTTTATTCAAACATTTAGAATTGTAATTACTTTAAACCCTAATGAATCTCAAAATACAACTGCAATAGTGATTCCTTGACTCCTTCAGGTGAGACTCACCTACATGGCGGAAGAGCCAAACATAAATACAAAATGCTGGAGTCGATAGAAACTAGAAAGATGTCGATGCGGAAGGGATGTGGAATTTAATTTCAAACATAATGTTCACCAAAACAGAAATACAAGCATTGCCAATCAAAGAAAACATGCGAGATACCGAATTAAAATTCCAGTAGCACGTCAGTTACGCCTTCAGAACGCCACCAAGCCCAACATCTCGAAGAGAAGGTGGAGAGTCACCACGTGGACCCTCGTTGGCCTGGGCCTAGTTGTGTGAAAGCGCAATTTCTTGCCCCCCCCCCCCCCTTTTTTTTTACTGGAAAAAAAAGTTACTCTTAATAAAATTTGACATACAACACAATGTGATAATACAATATTTACATATTTTATATATCTTATTCATTTAGTCTTTTATCATGATTTTGTGCAAATTATAGTACTTATGATTAGTTTTATAATTTGGTCAGATTTGAGATTAATTTAAAATAATTTAGTAATTTGACATTATTTTAGATTTTTTATTGTATCCAAAGTCCTAGGCCTTTGATTGGGTTAATTATTTATCATTAGAAAGTTAAGATAAAGGCTTATAATTATTATATAAAATCTCAAGCCCAGTTCGGATCGGATGTTTAGTGGGTTGAAATCAATCTAAAAGTTGAAACAAAGTGCTAACCTAATGATCCTGAATCAGTTTCAGTATTTTATTATTTTTGAAGCTACAATCCTTTAAACGGTGCAAACTCATGCCATTGGATAGTTAAGGTCTACATCTACAACTTTCATGAAAGGTTCAAAGTAAAAATGTACCGTTTTAAATGAGTTATAGAGTAGTGAAGCTGAAAGGCCGAATCAGTTAAGGAAATATGGATTTTTTTCACAAGACTTCTACAATTTACTACCCTCAAACAAATTGACAAGCTAAAATATCCAACAGAAAAATCAAGTTCATCTTGGAGAAAACAATGAAATCAAGTAGGAACGACTGAAGTCTTAGACTTGATGCATTATAAGCCTACAAAACACTTATTAAGAGTTACAACATAAGGCTTTTTCGATAATGAGGAGT
The DNA here is from genome assembly GCA_026873985.1 of Saraca asoca. Classification (NCBI taxonomy): domain Eukaryota; kingdom Viridiplantae; phylum Streptophyta; class Magnoliopsida; order Fabales; family Fabaceae; genus Saraca; species Saraca asoca. The sequence goes on from JANHAO010018144.1 coordinate 5,559, forward strand.
TGCAATATGGATATAGATAAAGTTGGTAAACAAAGGAAGTTATAGTTATAAGAATTATAGGAGATTCAACTTGAAACTTATGAAAACTCATGCATATATAAGGAAATGACCAAGGTTTCTCATGATAAGATGATTAGTAAGAAGCAATTCCTAGATAGGCAAAAAGTTATGCTTTATAATTCAAGACTTCAGTTGATGTCTAGTAAGTTACATTCTTATTGGATGGAACCTTTTATTGTTACTAATGAGTTTTCTTATGGTACGGTTGAGATTAAGAGCTTAGCAGCTAATATGATGTTCAAAGTTAATGGGTATAGGCTCAAACCATTGTCTAAAGGCTTTCAAGAGCATGTAGAAGAGGAAGTTCAACTAAGCGAGCCAGCTTATTCAAATAATCCTAGTTGAGAAGAAAAAATGCCCAATTAAGCTAATGACATTAAACAAAAGCCTTTCTTAGGAAGCAACCCAAGCAATTTGCTCTCTTTCCTTATCTCGTTTATTTTATATACCATTGATTTGTTGATGATTTTGTACTTTACATTGAGGACAATGTGAAATTTAAGTGTAAGGGAGACTTTATGATGCTTTTCAAATTTTAATAATTAGGATTATTGTATTTGTGTTTTTTAAAAAACAATTATATTTATTTTGTTCATTTAGGTGATTTTCAATTATGTTAAATTTGTTCATGTCATGAATAGGTATTAATAGAATTTAAAGGTTCCATAGCATGATTAAGTAAACTATCTTGTATCTTGAATCTTGATTTTGTTTAGTTTAATGATGAATTTTGGAATGTTGGTAGGTTGAATTTGGTAAACATTTAACCTATGACATTTTAAGCTTATGAACTGAATATGTATATTAGTTTCTTCTTCTTTCTTGTATGTGATATTCTTCCATGGAATTATTACTCTAAAACTTGCTTTTAGACTTTTTTTTTAAAAAAAATTACATTGGCATATATATGCATGGATATGATTAAGGCATTTTTTGATTAAGTCAGTTTTGCTCCATTAGCCAACCTTCCAATTTACCATTGATGAACCCCTTTGAGTCTAATTGATCCCTTTTTCTTGTTGTCTAGCTTATTAACTAGCCAAGCCTTTAGTGTCTTTACCTAACCTTAGGGATTGTTAAAGTATTTGATTCATTAGTGGAGTGGGTTCTTGAATAAGTGTGGGGGTATACTAATTGTTTGGTAAAAAGGCAAATGTGATCATAACAATGGTCAAGGAAGATGAAAAAGAAGAATCAAATGAAAGAAAGAAAAAAAAAGAGAAAAGAAAGAAAACAAAAACAAAAAAGAAAAATGGATGGAAAAAGAGAAAAAAAAAAAGGAAAAAGGCAAACAGAAAAAGAGAAGTCGATTAATGTCGAAATTTGTGATATTAGATCTAGTTTTAATTTCTTCGTTGTTTGTTTGAATCTATGTCCCAATATTCTATTAATCTCTTTGATTTTGTACTCCTACATCCATATCATTCTTCACCTTTCTCTTGGCCTCGTTATAATATTTGAAAAGTACTTTGATTTGTATTGTGCAAGTGATTTGAGTGATGGAGATTTGATTAAAGTAAGTTTATGGTAGTCCATTTTCATGGATTAAGTTTGAGTGAAACGTTTCCCTTAACAATAAGAGCATTGGAAAGCTTATCTCATGATGGTCTACTAATTTAGTATGTTTCCTTTTCAATGAAATCATTGTGCTAATTAATTTTGAATTTTTAGTTGTCAAGAGTGTTGCTTCATGATGTAATACGCCTTCTGAGAACTTTTGTTGTTTTCTTGCTTATGGTTTTGCAATTTTATCATTGTTGAAAAGTCAGTGTTTGGGTTTTTATTTTGAGTTAATTTATGTCTTGTCTAAAGACGTGCAAAAGCTAAGTGTGGGGAAATTTTATGAGTACAATATTTACATATTTTATACCTCTTCTTTATTTAGTCTTTTGTCATGATTTTGTACCAATTAGAGTACTGTGATTGATTTCATAATTTGTTAGGTTTATAACTAATTTGAATTAATTTAGTAATTTGGCACTGTTTCAAGCTTTTAGTTGTATATAGAGTTCTAGACTTTTGATTGGGTTAATTCTTATATCATTGGAAAGCTATATAAAGGCCTACAGTTTAGTGATTATTAATATAAAGCTACTGTATGATTTCTATATGTATTTAAGTGATAAATAACTTAGACAAAATTAGGATATTTTTTGGAAATTATTTCATTTATTTAGAGGAAAATAATGAGTCTTTTATCTTTAATTCCATAAATCGCTAATAAATCATTATCTATATGGATTAATTGGTAATAAAATCTAACACGAAAATGAAAATAAGTATCCAACTAAAAATAAAAAATAAGTATAAGGATCCAATATAAAATTTTTAAACTATAGGGATCTAATTAGAAATTGAGTGAAATTACAGAGAGTAACAGATTAATTTAACTTTATTTTTATTATTTATGGAGCTCCAGTCCTTCAAACGATACAAACTCAAACCCATTGGATAGCTAAGGTTCATATTTATAATTTTCATGAAGGATCCAAGGTGAAAACTATGCCATTTTGAAGGAGTTATAAGGATGCGAAACTGAAATGCCAAATATGTTATGAGTTGATTTGCTCTACAAAGCCTGTTTCAGGTTTTGGCTCATAAGTTGAGTTAGAGACATCTATTTTAAGCAAAGTTTAGGTCATTGGATTGCTAAAAAGTAGGGTTACAACCCTCATGAAAACACAAAAGTCCAATTGTGCCCTTATACATCCCAATTCATCAGCCTAAATAGAGAAAAAGATAGCCAATAGAAAACCTAGCTAAAACTCTGTAAATCTAATTTTTGTGATTTTGTAAAGAGAGAGGAGCTCTCATAGAACAAGAATACTAGTCTCTTTCAAGTCTTCTCTTTTGTTTATTTTCATTTTTAATTCTATTATAATGAGTAGCTAAACTTTTCTTTCTATTCAAGAGAAATTTTATTTCAATTCAATTATGATTGTGAAACTTGATTTGTAATGTTGAGTTATTTCCAATTTAGTTATCTATTGTTTCTATATTTTAATTACATAATTGAATAGGATAATTAATTAAAATGATCATTAATTGGTTGTTTATTCTGATTATCTATTAGCTTAAATTACATAATTTGAAATTGTTATGCTAATTTGGGCAAAGTAGTAATTGAGTATAATGATTATATGTTGGTGTATGATTATTTACCTAAAGAAAACGTAAGATGAATTTAATGATTATCCAATGGTATATGATTGATGTCTAGTCTTAGTCTCTTTATGCTCTTAATGCCATTATTAATTTGATTAGGGTGCAAAGCTCAAGTCAAATTAGTAATAAGATTTGATTCCAGTGTTGGACTTAAATTAATGAAATTAAAGAACAAAGGATAAGAATTTAATTTAGGTTCTAAGTTTAAATTAATTCTAGGCTAAGTAATCAAAGAGAGAAATAATATAGTTTGTGTTTAAGATCAACATGAGAATTAAATGTATGAATCTCTCTTGAATTAAATTTTTTCCTTTTAAATATTTTTTAAAGTTCTATTTAGTTCTTATGTTATATTTAAAATTGTATTTTTAAATTTTGTCTTAGATATTCAAATCTCCTTATTTCAATCAATATTTAAATTGATTATCTAATTCCCAGGTTCAACATTAACTCAACCTCCTATAAATTAGTGTAATATAATATATTTAATTCTAACGGATTCAACAACCATCATACTAAGCGGGAAAGAGTATGTGATCCACACAATGATATAATTTTACCATTCCTATTTTTGGAAACATCTTAGTATAATATTCGTGGTTTATACACCTCTCACTTTTGTTCAAAATAAATTTACATGGAGGATTTTGCTGGCTGAGTTAATGAGGTGTTGCTAAACATATTGGGAGGCCCACGACTTACACAAACCGGTCCATCTGTCCCCTGCCTCCTTCCATATTCTTTTCCTTCTCTTGCAGCTGCAACCAAAATCTACACTCTTAACACGCAACTGCAAAGTCCAATTCTCTGTTGGCTACTGTTTCTACTTCCTCTTTCTGTACCTTTTCCATTGTCAGTCTATCATCTTCACCACTTCAATCCATGCTCCCATACTTCTCTACCATCCTATCTGTCATTCCCCCTCAATCTTTTGTTTTGCTCATTCCTTCTTTCACTTTTGATATAATTAATAAGTTTCATCAATTAAAATATTGCTCAAGCATAATAATTTCCACAGGCGAACATATTGAGGCTTGAGCAAATTACTGTCACAAGAGCAAAAAAAGAAATTTCACCGGAGACTTTAGTTCTGGGTTTATTGCAAGCAATGCGTATTATTATAATAAAGAAAGTGGACTTTTCGCTTGTTTGGCGGCAGAGGGTATAAACAAAACTAACTTTAAACAAAACTGACTTTATATACAAGTATATCTTTATAGAATGGAACACTTGATGAACCGATAAGAATAAGATTCATTGAGCCGAGTCAAATCTATCAAACCTTGCTTATGCTATGGTATCGGTTCAAAGTTCGACCTTCCACCAACAAGGTGCATTGCACATTCCCCATAAACAATTATTTTATTGGTCTAGCAAGGTGTGTCACGCATTTATGGAAGAAAACCATAGTCATAGTTTCAGATCTTGTAAATCAAGTTCCCGAACAATACGCAAAAATATACAGATGAGAAGTTGCTATTCTTAAATTGGTTGTTTCTTTAGCCAATGTCATGTGAGTCATTAAAGAATGCCCACTTGGATACTCAATCTCTTTAATTTTATTTCACTTCACTCTCTCTCTCTCTTAACAACCCACATATATATAAATGCATGAGCTTGTTCAGCTCCTCATGCAGTATCAGCTTCAGATCGGTTTACTATGGCAGCTATGATGGGTGGGTAGATCTTGCTGGAGAAGCAGGGCACGTGCAACGTCTCTCTGCAAGCTTAGCAATGTTGTCTGAATTGCACGTGTTCTCCTTCTCCAACATGATTTCCCTACTTTGGTGATTGGTCGTTGCATCTGAATTTTGATCATTGCCAATCCTAATGTAATTTGTTTTGAAGCATACAATGTGTAGTGTTAATCAAACCAAGTGTGTGCATGGGTTAAAGTGTGGAAAATTTTCTTGCATGTTACTGTTAATTTCACATGTGTGTGTGTGAATTCAGTTCAGAAACAGAGTTTTGTTTGTTGGGAAAATTTTGCATCTGTTGGTGTTTTGCAGGGATATATGTAACATACTAGAAACTTCATGCTAGAAGCAAGGAGCCAGACAGCAGCTAACAGTAAGGAGTGAGGACGACAAGAACAGCTGTGCATTTGGTCAATGCTAGCTGTTTTGGTCACTGAATAGTCAAATGCAGCTACGGATTTTTCTGTTCATGGGGCCTTGTGATGCTCACAAGGAAACAAGAACATGGACAAACAACATTATCCATCTTAACCTACCCAATTTGTTTTTATCAATTTAAAAAGGACTTACTTCACCCCACCCTACTGGTCCCTATCAGCAATTATTATACATGTACTCTTTGATTATCTCCTACGCAAATGGGGCAGATTTTTTTGGTCTATGTTAAATAGTAAATATAAATATAGCCTGCAAATGGAGGGAGAGTGAAAAATTTAAATGATTTCACTTTTATACAATTTATTGTACTTGTGTTGTTGTATACAATTATGGGCGCACTGTAAATAGTTTCACTTTAATTCTTACATGGAAAAAAAAAAAAAAAGGCAGTGTAAAGTGTCAAATAGCTATATGTTTAGATACTACAACGTCCTCTCTCTCTTTTTTCTTTTTAGAAAATATGATAACCTTTCCAATGCTTTTGATGAATTGTGCAAGGAATTTTTTTGAAATAACACGGTATTATACAAGAGGTAACTATTCTAGAAGGAAAAAATAATGCTCAAGGTAAATTGTATAAATAAAAGGAGAAAAAATAGTGGAAGAAGAATAGAAGAATTATGCTATGGAGTTTTGACTGGAGCATTTTAAGTGCGTGATCATAAGATGATGTAAACAAGTGGTACTTTCCCTGGTGTTGTGTCTGTCAGCAAAGTCAAGGAAAATAGAGAGACAGGGTAAAAAACATGAAAGGGTAGGATGACAGTGGGAGTGGTAAAAGAAAAATTGATGGAGTAGGTTTTGGCAGTCAAAATAAGCAAAGCAGAAAGCAGCAGCATTACAAAGTGAAGTGCAAATTAGCCTTACAATGTGGGGGACTCTGCTGTCTGTTTTGGTTCTGCTCTGCATTGTAAGAGAGCTCATTTGTGATACGGCGTTGGGGTGTTGGAAATTGAACTGTTGCAATGGTAGGAGACAGCAAAGGAAGGCTTTGCTGTCAAAGTTTGAAGAACCTTAAAATGCAAGCAATGGTAAGAGACAGAGAGAGAAAGAAATCATAAGGAATATATAAAGAAATTAGAGCACGCAATGCATATTTTCATATTATACAAGTTATTTCCAGGAATGATCATACATGGTTTGGTAAGCAATCCAATATATAGGAGAAAACCTTGAAAAATATTACTTCAACATTTTTATTTATAATTTTTTGTATAGTTCGGAATAGTTTATATTAAATTTCTTGATTCAAGTGACATTATATGTCTAATTAAAAAATAATTAAGAATACTAATAATGAAAATAGCACTACTCAGATCTATTTGGTCTGGATCATTAAGAACAAGCAGGTTAAATAGGCAAGGTTTTAGGGAATTCTATGATATATCAACTATGGTCCACATCCAACAATTCTCTTGCAGAGACATTGTATAAGCCTTCAAGGGACGACCACTTTTTGCTTAGTATATGAATCACAACCAGTAGACTTTGGTTTTGCGTTTATCATAAGTTTTTAGTTTCATGAATGCATGGTAGTACTTTAGACATTGCTTGAGGCATTAGGCATACATGCCACTGAAATAGGGTACCAATCATAATGAACCTGGCCAATCATCATGAATTCACATATGAGGATTTATTTACCCCCGTCTACTTGCACTTGATATGTCTTGATTTCTTTTCTTTTACAAAAATGCAGCTTGCATATTTGTGATGTTAAACCAATGTCATGGAACGGTGAAATGATGATAGGATATGGGAAAGATTGCAACTTTGCATGCATGACATAGTCCAAAATGAATGACCATTGGACTATACTTGGTCGACCAACACAAGCTCAACAAATCATTGAAAGGTACTAATTTGCACAACTATAGTTGACTGATAGATTTAGGATGTGACCTGTCAATCAAACTATTTGATCGGCCTAGTAAATAGGTCAATCAACCTAAGTCTATACCTAGCAAACCATTTAAAGAATTCGATGAACACTACAAGAAAATTACGATTTTGTAATAGAATATTCCAACGGAAATTTAAATAAACTAAAATCCGTTGGAATATTCTAACGGACATTACAAGAGATTTGTATTCCGTTTGAATATCCGTTAGAATACCCATCGGAATATTTTTTTTTTTTTTAAGTTATACCAACGGAATTTATCCGTTGAAAAATGGCGCGTTTTACATTCTACCGCAACGCGCCGTTTTACTTTTCATTTCCAATGGACAAATTCCATTGGAATATCCGTTGGAATTTTTAAAACCCTTATTACCATCCCCTCTTTCTTTTTCTGCAGATTTGCACGCGATTCTTCTTCTTCTTCTTCTCTGCACGATTCTTCTTCTTCTTCTCTGTTCTTCGATCCTCTCCCGGTGCTTTTTTTTTTCTTCCTTATTTGAAGCCGGAATTGTGCCGTAGCACTTGTATCCTCTCCCTCCATCTTCCTGTTGCTCAACTCCTCCTCCTTCGACTTGGATGAGCCGCTGGTAGCAACTGCCAGGTAATGTTTATGTGATTATTTTATGTTATTTAACTTCCGTGATGTTTTCTGCTAAGGATTGAACTCATTAGTAAAGGAAATTTTGTGGTTTTAGCTGAGAAACTTTGAAAGATCATAACTTTGTGCTCGGTTGTCCGTTTGAGGTAATTTTTTTTTGATTTCATATAACTTTTCGAGATCTATGCAACCAAACTTCCGAAGGTGGTTTGCCAGATCAGAATTGCAAAAAAAGGCCGTTTTGATTGATTTTTTTATATTTTTCTCTATTTTATTATTGTTTGACTAACTTTGATCACT
>JANHAO010018145.1:0-13709 GCA_026873985.1 Saraca asoca
AATTTTATGTAGAGTAAGATCCAAATTGATATTAGACAACAATAAATCCAAAGGAAAAGTAGCTCTGTTTGCCATTTTTTTCATTGGTTTATCTGTACGTCTTTATTCTAAGTCACCTGAAAAGCTGTACTACGCGCTTACAGGCAATTGAAAAAAGGTTGTAAGAATATAGGAGGAATTATTTATTTATTTCTCCAAAGAAGGAGGAATTATTTATGCGTATTGCATAATTTAATACCAACTTTTGATTAAAGTAATGCAAAATCTTCAACAGTAATTACAAATTAGGGATAAATCCAAAGCAAAGATTTAACTAGTGGTCCTGAACCATATGATGCGGCCCCATCTTAAAACAATATTTTAAAATGCCATAATCACATAATTATAATGAATTCCTTTTTAGTTTAAAAATCTACTCACAATTTTTTTAAAAGATAAAAAACACTACATTTAAATTTAAATTTGAATTTTCAATAATTAAAATTGAAAAAAATGATTATAAGATTTAAATAAAATAATTTAGATTATTTTGAATATAAATATTTTGTGACTAAAGATTAACTTTGACTAAATTTAAATGATTAAAATATGGTTGCTTTTTTTTTTTAATTTTTAAGGAATGTTTCTGTAGGTTTTGAAAGTATAAATGAGGTTAATGTAAATTCTTAAATTAGAGGAAAGATCCGCAAAATTTTATCAAAATTTGGAAGAAGTTAGTGTATTTTACTCTATAATTATTTTTTGTTCTATTATATCTGTTTTTTTTTTATAATATTTTTTTTACAACCACTATGCACAACGATATATTAAATCTATGATAAAAAAGGCTAAAGGCGAATTAGTAGTCAAGTTTTGTTTCTTTGTTGAATGTAGCCTTTTGGATATTCGTTTCTGTTTGAATTATTATTATTATTATTATTTTTTATCTCTGAACAAAGCAGTGTATTCTTAGAACATATGGGGAAGGCTTTATTTGTTTAGTACTAACTGGATAACGAAAATTCCAATATTAGATGCAAATTCTCTTAATTGCTTTATTGTTGGGAGCTTACCTTGTGGGGTTGACAAACAAGCCCGTGTTCTTCGGAGCTTTATATTATTCTAACCTTATCTGATCCCTCATTTTTTCACTATTTTTCTTTTTGGTTTATAATTTGTGCATTTGGGAATTAGCTATATATTTTAATTGAGTTTGTTCCGTATTCTTGTAATTTACTCCTTTTATAAAAGGCATAGCTTGATGAGTTAGATCTTGACATAGAGGCTGTGGTCATAATTATGATATAAACGAGTCAAGTGTGAGTCAAATTATCCCATGCTCATATTTAAATTTGTCAAGAATAAATGGGTTTGAATTTGAGTTCAAGTTTATTGAATTTAAAAAATTCAAGTTCAAGTTCGAACCTAATTCAAATACAAGTTTGAATGAGTTTACAAAAACTTACATGAACAATATGTTATTTAACTTAAATTTTTCATCGAATTTAAAATATTTGAGTTTAATTTTGGATTAAATATGAGCCTAAATAAATTTATACAATCTTATACAAATAGTTTATTATTTTATTCAAATTTAAGCATATAAAAATTTATCTTTCACAAATAAATTATACATCAAATTTTTTATCTTATTTTACATATCAATATAAGATTTTGTTACAATCATTAAATTCATTATAAAATATCTACATAATCATTACATAATATCAACGATTACACTTAATAAAAAAGCAATAAATACTAAGAAATTAATTATTTCAACTAAAAATGAGAATCAATAATCACAAATGTAATTAAATTATTTATATATAATATTATTACATAATATAAAAATAAAAAATATATTTTTTGTTATTAGGCTGGTAAGCAATTCGAGTTGAGTAATACAATACTTAAGCTCAACTAGTAAATTAATCAAGCTCAACTCATTTAAAATATAATTTGAATCAAAATTTTTGTTAATCGATCTTGAGTTGATGATAAATAATTTAACTTATTTGCATCCTTGGTCATAACATTTAGAATATTTGAAATTACAATTGAGCCATGACATGCATAAATAAATAAATAAAATTAAAATTAAAATAACATACCATCAACATTTTTTGGTAATTGATGACATGTCTAATAGTACAATAACATTGGATGTTATTTATAGGTTTTCTTCCTTTACCCCTTGTTTAGAATGATAAAAAAAAATTAAATTTTAATTCATTTGAATTTGAATTTATGAATAATTTTTACATGTGAGATTAATTTTAAATGAATTAAATTCTTGTTTTCTTATTATTCCAAATGAGGGGTCAGTGTCTTGCATTTAAACTCAAAATGTTGCTTGAATGTTAAGTGATTTGGCAATTGACACTCATGCTATCACAAAAATATATATATAATTAATTTGAATATTGATTAATTATTTTTAAATCTTTTATTTTATTGGTTCTTAATTTCTGTAGTTAGCACTTAATCAATCCTTATAATAATGTTGAGACGGCAATTTGTTCTCGTAGGGTTTATTTTATTGGAAGTTTAACTTTGATAGCTGTGTTTGACAAATTAAAACAAGTTGATCAAGAAGCTTTGCCATTAAGATATCCTTGACCTCTCAATCCATGGACTTTTATTATTATTTTTTTTTGGGCAAAATAAAATTTATGTAATAGGCACTAACTTGGATCCTTCTTCTAATTTTTCTATTGAGTTTGAATAGATAATGTTATACTTATTCATTCCATCTGTTGCTTTTGTTTTATTGTATAATAATTCTATAATCTAATTTAAATAAATAATATTTATTCAAGGTGTTTCACATATTTAGAATATGAAATCCAATTGAATTTCTTACCAATATAAATCAGCTTTATACTATCATCCATTCATATATTTACATGTTATTAAAAAAAATGTTAAAAATCTATTTCTATTGATAAAAATTCTAGTTACTTTTACTTTTTTTTAATGATGTAATATGTTCTTATTTATTGACAATATAAAAAAAATCTTATACTTTAAACTCATAAAATATTTTATCAATTAAGCATATAGATCTATTTAAAATGTACAAAATTAAATAATATATTATTATTATTATTATTATTTAATCCGCCTTTTGCATTTGAATTCAAATGGAAGAAGTGTAGCCATCTTAATATGTTTTCTAAGGGAAGCAGATTTCAAATTGGAGTTGGGAGGGTGAAAAAGACGACCGAGACTTTATTCTTGGAATTCTACCATCAAAAAACAGAAAAGCACGTTGGTGGTATCAATGTGTGTAAAATTACTTGTATGCCCCATTACTTTTGAATTCTTTTCATTCCACTCATCCTTCATCTTTTTTTTATTATTATATATATTTAAATAAATTATTTTGAAGGCTTTAAATTATTTGGACTATGAAAGTACTAAGCCAACGCTCCTCAGCACCTAAGCAGAGAAGGTAGGCCTGTGGAAACAAAGTTGTCACCTATTGGATAATCATTACTATAAATTAATAAAAAGAAATATTAGAATATTAAAATAAAGATCATTTAGTCCCTCTAATATTTTCTCTTCTACACTCTTTATATAAATATATATATATATATTTTTATGTTAATCTTCAAAAATAAAATGAAAAGGACAAATTATATTTATGATTTTAATATTTAATTTAATTAGACTGGTACCACATTATTTTAAAGAAATATCTACTTATCTCCTTTCTTTTCAACAACAAGTGAGGTGGAAAATTTTAAAATATATAATGAAATAATGCAAATGTAATTAGATTAAAATTTAAGAGATGTTATTGTAATTTGTATTAAAAAATTTCTACAGATATACCGCTATTTTTAAAAGTATATATTACCTTAATTTTTTTTAGTGATAAGTGGGTTGGATGTAGTTTTAAAACACATAAATAAGAGAGATAAATATATATATTTATAATAATAAAATAATTTGAGTGTAATTAGATTAAATTTTGGAAGATGTTAGTGTGATTTGTGCTAAAAAAAAATTCATTACCAAAAAGAAAAGAATGCTATAGATATATATTTTAAGTTTTCATTTTTGGACTAAAAATGAAATGTTACTAAAAATTCAATTGATGACAAAAAACTATATGGTGAAATTCAATTAGTTAATATCTTATACAAAAAAAAAAATAGTAGGTGTTCTAAACCCAAAAAAAAAAAAAAGTAGGTGTTAAAAGATAATTAGACGTAAAAAAAAAAAAGACAAAAAGTTTTCTAAAAGGTAATGGCCAACAACTTTATTTAGCTAAGCCTTAGTTTCTGGCGGCCAACTGGCAATTGTTGATTTTGGAAAGCATAAGTTGGCAGCAGCAATGGGATATCGTAAAATCCACAAGGTATTTCAAGGCTGTATTGTTCTTATTTTGTTAAGGATAAATGTAGTTTGAATTCATAAATTAGATAAATATGTTCTAGAATCATTTGGGTTGATTTAATTGAAAAGGTCGTCTATATCTTAAATTTAAATTCTACTGTAAGCGATGAATTTTAAGAAATTATGTGATATCCGTTCATTTATATTTTAGATTTAAATCTTATTACAAACTATTAATATTAAAAATTAGACAATTTGTAAGTATTATTATAAGTCCTTAAAAAAATTGAAGACATGTCTTATAATATAGCAGCCTATCTGACTCCTAGATTGTTCATTGACAAAAAAAATGTGATATGATTTTATATAATAGTTAGTTTGATTAAATCTTACTTAAAAAATTAATTTTGAATCAAATTTTATTATATAAATTATGATGTATAATTTAAAATATAAATCAACTAGTAACAGATATAAGAGAGAAAAATAAAAAAAGATTTTGATTAAATATAAAGAAACTAAATGAAAACCAACTTTAATTAGGATTTCTTTTAAATAGTGTTCACTTGAAATTAGAACAAATAAAAACTGATTTTTGAATTTTTAAAATTTACTAAACACATGAAAATAAAAAAAAAATGGTTTCATTGTATCTAATTATCCAGTTTTGAAGTTCGGTAAACATCCCGTAAGTTTTCATTTTAGAGCTATAAATCAATGTCTAAAGTGGCATGCTTATTGTAGAGTTTCTTGAGTCTGAAAATTCCATATTTTTTTTCTCTATATCACTTGACGATTTTTGGAGTCTGATTTTAAACTGATACATGGATTTGTTTTCTTGCAGGCCCCTTTTTCTTTTCTTGTAAAATGAGTTTTTTGGAATGCATCGGGCCCAACAATGTAAAGCCCACCAAAGAGTTTTTTTATTGTGGCTAATCCAGTAATGCTGATGGCCTAAAAAAAAAAAGAGTTGTTTGATCAACATGGGAGAGAAGTGCAAACACATGTTGCCACGATTAGAAAGGCTAGTCTCAATATAATATCATGGTAATAAAAATTTTGGCAGTTGAATTTGGGTTGAAAAGCTTTGAAGATTTATAATTAAAATTAAGAATTATATAAAAATGTATTTATCAAATTCTAGAACTGATTATCTAATATAAAACTAGCTTTAATAAATCAGATAACTTTGAATTAATTTAAAATAAAATTAAACTTAATTTAGTTTTAAATTAGTTATAAATTAATTTTTTTATAAATTTTATTTGATAAGTTTCTTGCATAACTTTGAACCATATAAAAAAAAAAGAAAGCAAGCTACAATTATACCAAAATTTGCAATTGAACAATAAATAAATATATTATTTATCAAAATAAAGAAAAGTATAGTAAAATATTTTAAAATGTAACTATATTATCTTTCTATCTACATCAAATTTGCAATTGAACATCTCAAGTAAGATTCAATCTCCTTTCTTTAAAGGGTTTGTTTGTTTGAGAAAAAAATATTTTTTTGAAATTGTGTTTTTAATTTTTCTATATTTAGAGGAAAAGTTGATTAATAGGAAATATATTTTAATCAATAAAAAATAATAATATATTTGAGAAAAAGTGATTTTTTTAATTAAAAGAGATAATTTTCTTAAATAATCTTATATTACATAATAAAATGATTATTATGCAACTTAATCTTAAATATAAAATTTATGTGTATAATAATATTTTTTAATAAAAGAAAATAGTTTGATTTTATGCATCAAACAAGAAAAAATATATTTTCTTATGATGTTCAAACAACAAAAAGTCAATTCATTTTCTAAAAATGCATTTTCTTAAGAATGCATTTTTCATATAATTTTATTTTTTGTCAAAATAATGGACCTTAATTTGATAATTATTTTTATCTTTATAAAATTTCATATCAGTAGATTTTTTTTTTCTTGTATTTTATTATCTATTGAAACCTCTTTAAAAAGAAAATATTGGCTATTTGGATCTCATCAATAATAAAAAAAAATACTATATACTTTTTTTATCTCATACTTAAACAAAAGCAAAATTGTTAAAAAAATTAATACTAAATAATCGTATAAATTTGGATTGTTATAAGAAATAAAAATTCTATAATTTTTTTACCTGTAAAAAAAAGAAAAAACATGAGAGTCATCAGGATCTTGAGATTGAAAAGATACATGGGAAGAGACTTCTTTTATCATGGAGGAATCAAAGATCGCAAGAAAAATCTTATAAAAAAACAATGGTGAAAAGACTTGATAAATTCATGAAAGGCTTAACGATTTTGGAATTGGAGATATTTACAAGAAGAGACTTCTTTTATCATGGAGAAAACAAAATGTGCAAGAAGAATCTTATGAAATAATAATCACGATAAAATTAGATAAAAGAAAATCAATTTTAAGTTGGATTACTTAAAAATCTATTTTCTCTACAATTCTGTTAGATAAAATCGATTTTTTAAATATTAAATAACTAAAAAACATATAAAATTTAAAAATCGTCACTAAAATATCCACTTAGTTAATTTTTAGAAATTGACAAATAATCTCAAACTCTTAAAATTAATATTCATCATCCATAATTATTTTATTTAATTAAATATTTTTATGAAATTGTTAAATAAAAATCATATTATTATTATTATTATACTACCTTAACTTGACGTATCATTTTTTTATACATTTAAAAGATATTTACCAAATTTAAAAAATGAGCTAAATTAGTATAATGGGTAGGAGTGCAAAACGAGAGAACTGGATTGGATGTGGTCTGCATGGACGTGGACTCAAATGGGCTTAGCCAATATAAACAAGTTTTCAAACGGGCCAACAATTTACCGGATCAGTCCAATCCTAAACTTGGCTGGTGGACTTTTGAATATTTGTTAATTCTTTATTTTAAAAACTAAATTGGACTTCAGTTTTATTTACAAAAATATTGATTTAGTATATTAAACTAGAAAATGGGGCTGATTATGCTAAAATCATAGGCATAGGAAACAAAATGTTAAAAGAAACCAAAAACGCCCGAATTAAATGAAAACTTTGATTGAAATAATAAATGCAAATGCTAATCAGAAATGTAAAAAAGCTAAAATCATGCTTGTTATGGTTGAATAAGAAGTTGCTGATTATGGAAAGTTTTCATGAATGAATAATTTATAATATTTAATAAAACACTTAGATTTTAATTTGACTTATTTTCTTCGTTTTTCCACGTTTCCTGATTTATTTATCATTTTTGGTCTTACAAATTATTTAGAATACGTGCATGCTTATTTGATTTAGAAGTATTTTATACATAATAGTTACTAATGCAATTTTAATGTGATTGACGATGGGAATTCATTAGCATCTTTGGAATTCTTTTCTTAATTTAAGTTAGATTTGTCTTACCCATGAAAGTAATCTTAGTGTCAGCTTAATTCTGTAAGGCTTGAATATGATTTGACTTGTTTAATTTGAATGGTAAGATCCTATTCACATTTTGAATTGAGACAGTCATATCCTATTTGCAAATTCATTTTATATGGGTTTTGTTATGATAGAGTATTATTTCCAATCCAAATATTTTGATTGACCTTGATAATCATTATTTTATTATTGTCAGATTTTTAAATTAGGAGTGTAATTGATATGAATCACTTATGATCTATGAACCCATGAGTAAAATTTTACTAAAAAATATTTATAATTTAAAAATATGAAAATGAATGCGGAAAATATAATTTTTAGCACATTTTATCTAAATCACATAATGTTACCAGTGGATTTTAGTTGCACCTTAATTCGTTCAACGGAAGGGATTTTTTCGAGACCTAAGCTATTTTCCAGTTGTTGGGGTGGTGAGTGACGAGAGACAGCGGGAGGAAGAAGGAGAAAGGTTGAAACACGAAGGTTTAACGTGATTTGGCTAAATCCGGGTAACACCGGATCCTACGTCCATGAAAATATTTTATTAATCTGAAGGAGTTTTTTACAGAGCTTTGGCTATAATTTTTGGCAGAGTTTCTGCTAATATCCTCTTCTCTCCTCTCTTCTTTTTTTTTCTTCTCCTTCCTCTTTTCTTTACAATGATTCTAGCCTCCTATTTGTAGAAGCATGGAAGGATACAAATGAAATTAAACAAATTGTATATTTGTTACATCAAACATTAAATGTACAAGACTGCCTAAGATACTATAAACTGGCTTCTGCAGGTTGCTTTCTGCGTGTTGGACCCGATGGTTGTATTTTGCAAAATGCCGGTGCAAGTTGACTGTTGGCCTTATGCTTGACCTCAGCAGGCTTCTAGTTTTGTAAGACTTCGTCTTAGCGAGCTAGAGCTTGTACGCTGAGACTGCTGTTGGTTTGCAACCTTGAGCTCGTTTAGTCAGTGAGCTCGAATCTTTAACAAGCTGGAGTTTCTTGTGTAGCGACCTTATGGTCTACCATGCTTGTTCTTTTGCCAGACTTGGCTCCTTTTGGGCATTTGCCAGCCTACTTTGTAGTGCTAGATTTTGTTGATAACATTAGCCCCCTAACTCTCAATTCGCTTTGCGAACTGGGAGTTAGACTTCTGTTGGCAAAAGCTCGTTTCGCTGTGATATCTCATAACTCTGGCCTTTATCTCGTGCATTCATTTTCCTTTGTGAGGTGTGGCTTCGGTGAACTGGGGCCTTACGAAACTCAGAAGGTCATACGGATAAGTTTATGCTATTGGACCTTTATATTGGCCCATTTTTGCTCAAAAACCAGAAGATTTTTTTAATCTCACTCAGGGGTGATTGTATAGTCAAAGTTTTTTGGGTTAGCCTGCTGTTTCATTTTTCCAGATAGTACACATTTTGTGGCCATTGGTGCACCAGCCTCGTTTTCTTTCGAGTCATTAAATGAGAGTGGTTAGGGGTTCTTTCTGGACTCTTCGTTAAGATCAAGCTGATTATTTAAAGCATGGGGAGCCCTCTTCTTCCTTCAAAGAGTGACCAAATGGAAGTTTTAGATAAGCCTTCTGATTTCCTGACATTCCGCCTTCCGAGTGAGGCATGTATGGTTTGTTGTATAAGAAGCTTTGAAAACAAAACTTCTCCGATAATGTGGAGAGATCTCATATGGATCTCAAATTATGTCCTCATGATTGTGAGGTTTCTCCTTTTCAGCCATTTCGATAGGCCTCTTCCAGACTTCCTGATTTCAAGAGCAAAACTGAGGAGGAGCTTGCTATTGAGGAAGGGGATGGAAGAAGAAAGTTGGGGACTAGGGCTGTCAAAACAGGCCGGCCTGCCTCGACCCACCACCAAACGGGGTGGGGCGGGCTAGCCCGCCAGTTGGGTGGGCTGAGAAAACCTCAACCCAACCTAACCCATTTGCATGTTAGGATAGGCCAACCTGACAGGCTCTACCTATTTGATAGCTAAAATTGTCAAATGTCTTGGCCCGTCTCCCAACCCACCTCAACCTATCACCAAATGGGGCAGGACGGGCTGGCCCACTAGTTGGGCAGGCTGAGAAAACCTTAACCCAAGCCAATCCATTTGGATAGTGGAGCGGGTCAACTCGATGGGCCCAACCCATTTTGACAGCTCTATTGGGGACTTAAGCGAGCTTGTGAGTTTTAGTCGATAGGGATTCGTCTCTGTGTGGTTAGCCTTTTGATTGGTGGGAGTTTTTCCTTTGTGCGACAATCTTTCTTTCAGAAAAAACTAGTTATGGCTTTTTCTGACATGTATTTTTGACTCTTTCTGACATAAATGTACCTTGCTGAGGCTTTCAATGAATAAAATTTCCTTCTTCTTTCTTCAAGTATTTGGCTGTTCGTCCTGCAACTCTTAGATAATAAATATTAATTCTGCATGAAAAAATAACTAAATAGCCGATCGGTAATGCTTCTTAATCGAGAAATAAACTTGTGCTAAGTATATTAAATGTGAGTGATATATGAGTAGGTTGCATGGCACTAAGGCATCTGGTTGCATAAGAGCTACGAGATTTAGGTCGCATAAGAGCTGTGAAATTTAGGTCACATGCATACAGTGGCTAAAAAAGTTACTCGCATGTATGGTAAGACTGCTGCATGCATGCATTGGCTAAGAAAGTGGCTTGCATTCACGAGCTTTAAGTTGCACACATGTAGTGGCTAAGAAAGTTGCTCGCATGTATGGTAAGATCACTGTGTGCATACGGTGGCTAAGAAAGTGGCTCATATGCATGAGCTTTAAGTTGCCATCGTATTAGCGAGACATTAAGGGATAGGTTATGCTAATGAGATGCTGAACTGGTCGCACTAACATGACACCAGAAAATAAGCCGCATCAGAGTGACATTTAGTTATAGATTAAAACTTAGTTTTTAAAGAATACATTTTTCCTGCAGGGATGGCAAACTCGCTCTTTAAGAGCTGGATAATAAGTTAACATTTTTCAAAGAATTTACACTAATCCAACGAATGCAGGACTTAGACTATTTTTACATACCACATGGAAGAATCAATATATAGTTCTCACCACAGTTGACGGCTCGTGCTTGGGGCCCCATTGAGGCTAGGGAGGCTGTCACACTGTAGGTCGTAATACATACTCCCTCAAGTGCCCTTTCTTAATCAGTTTCTCAATGGCGTCTTTGAGAGCTCAACAATCCAAAGTGTTATGCCCTACTTCATTGTGGTATGCATAGAATTTATTTGCATTTCTGCATGCATGACGAGTTTGCAAGGGAGCGGGAGTCCCAAAGTCCTCTCTACTCCTTTCTGTTGCATAAATCTTGTCAGGAGTATCTGATAAGACGCTATAATGCTCATGGTGAGCCAATTGCTAAGGTCGCTCAGCCTTAGCCCTCTTCGCTTGCTGGGGGTTGGAGTCGCTCTTTGTGTCCTCATAATTATTCCTCCTCTTATTTTGGCATGGGCTGCCCAGTTCAGACTTTTTTACACCAAAAATCTTCTCCCACCTAATTTGTTTGGTAGCTCGATCATAGAACTCTCCTAGGTTTGCTATTGGGGATTTGTATATACTTTTATATAGTTTACCATCTTTGCAAAGTCCGACAAATATTGTTGTCAAAATGCTCTCGTCAGATGGGCTCTCCATATTGTTGATCTCGTGCCTGAATCAAGCAATGTAGTCTTTCAAAGACTCATACTTATGCTGAAAGATTGTGTTGAGGTGACAGGGGGCGCAAGCTACCTCTTTAGCGCCCTACAGTGGTTGAGAAATCTTTGCTGACATTCCTCCCCACTATTAATACTATGGGCCGGGAGGTTCCAGAACCAAGCTTGGGGGGCGTCTCCCAGTGTGATGGGAAAAACACGGCGCTTGATTAGAGGATTACTTGTCCAAAGATCCATTTGATCATTAAACATATCCAAGTGATTACGCGGGTCGCTATCTTCATTGTACAATGGGAAAGTAGGAATTTTGAGCTTTTGGGGGAGAGGCTCCATTTCAATCTTCCTGGAGAAGGGAGTTCGTTCCTTGGCATAGCTCTGGTCACCTTGAGCATGGGGGTGTGCCTCTAGTTGTTTCACCCTTTGGAATAACTCTTCCACTAACAATGGCAATCCTTTAGATTTCTGATTGGAAGCCTGGCAGCTTTTTGCATCCTCCTCATCATACGGACGATGAATTGAAATGTGCTCACGATTAGTTTTGTTCGAAGTTCTAGCTTGTTACTACTGGGAGACGTTTTTGGGTATGATGACTTCGGCTTGCCTTTGCATACCTTGAGTCTGTGCTTGAGCCAGCATTTGGAATGCTTTAGTCATCCTCCTTATTGACCCCTCAAATGCTTCCTGGCATTGGTGCCACATTTGCGCTTCATTGGTCTTAAGGACAGCGACAGTGGGTTGGCGGTGAATTGGAAAGGCTAAACTGTTAGCAGTTCTAGAGGTAAAGGAACTTGTAGTGTGACCTTCCAACCGATTATTGGGGGCGCCGAACTTCTTAACGACTTTTCTTCTGGCCATTATGGCTATGCAAGAGATGAACCTGGAAAACAAAAATAACCAGAAGATAAATGGGTCCCACCAGGTGTGCCAAAATGTTAACAGTGGATTTTAGTTGCACCTAAATTTGGCCAACGGAAGGGATTCTTTTGGGACCCAAGCTATTTCTTAGTTGTTGGGGTGGTGAGTGGCAGGAGACACGGGAGGAAGAAGGAGAAAAGTTGAAACACAAAGGTTTAACATGATTTGGCTAAATTCGGATAGCACTGGACCCTATGTCCATGGACATATTTTTTTAATCTAAAGGGGGTTTTTTTTATAGAGCTTTGGCTATGGTTTCTGGTAGAGTTTCTACTAATATCCTCTTCTCTCCTCTCTTCTCTTTTTTTTCTTCTCCTTCCTTTTTTCTTTACAATGATTCTAGCCCCCTATTTATAGAAGCATGAAGGGGTACAAATGAAATTAAATAAACTATATATCTGTTATATCAAACATTAAATGTACAAGACTGCCTATGACACTATAAACTGGCTTTTACAGATTTTCTATGTGTGGGACCTAATGGTTGTATTTTGCAAAATGGCAATGCAAGTTGACTGTTGGCCTTATGCTTAACCTCAGTGGGCTTCTAGTTAGGTAAAACTTTATCCTAGCAAGTCAGAGCTCATGCACTGAGACTATTACTGGTTCATGATCTTGAGCTCGTTCAGCTAATGAGCCCAAATCTTTAGTGAGTTGGAGTTCCTTGCGTAGCAATCTCGTGGTCTACCGTGCTCATTTCTTCCGCTAGACTTGACTCCCTCTAGGCTTTTGCCAGCCCACTCTGTAGTGCTAGATTCTACTGATAACACATAATATGACATGATTTTACTTAAAATCATACCTTAGAAATAGTTTTTCTGAAATTTAAGTAAAACTTTTTAACTAAAGTTTTGTTGACATCAAAATTTGGTTTGTACGGAGGACCCAAACTTCAGCCAACGGTGATTATTCGGTGGACTCCTATCCTGCAACCTGGTGTAAAAGTCTAAGGAAGAAGAAGAAGGAGGTACAGTAGACATCATGGTTTTTTAACATGGTTCAGCCAAATCCGGACAGCACCGGACCCTACATCCATGGATCATTTTATTGCTACATAATGGTCATCTCTTTGTACAATGGGAGGGGTTTTTTAGTAGGAGGAGGAGAGGAAGAAGATGAAGTTTTGGTTGTCCCCTCCTTTACAATGGCCTAACCCCCTTATTTATAGAACTAGGGGTACAAATATAATTTAATAAAATATAAATATGTTACATCATGTAATAAATGTAAAAGACATCTTAGGCTTCTGTAAATTAGCTACTATAGGTTGCTTTCTACCGGTGGGTCCCGTGAGTTGACATTTGCTGAAGAGATGCTAGAGCTCTCCTTTGAGGTTTAGTGCTGAGAGGAGCTAGTTGAGGCAG
>JANHAO010018146.1:0-13710 GCA_026873985.1 Saraca asoca
GAATTTGATCACTTTGGTGATTAACAAACCCTATCTTTAATATATAATTCCAAATTAAATCAACAATTCTTCATGAGTATAGCTTGATAAATCAATTAGGATGAAAAATTTTAGGAAATAGCTGAACACACATCTTCATGTGTTACGATACATTTTCACACGTAACACACGCGTCGGTAGAAGTCTTCACACACTACCCAACGTCCTGGCACACACCTCATGCGCCGGCATACTTCTCCACGTGCCACCACGCGTCGGAATGGGCTCTCATGCGCCATCACATGCTTACATGTGCTTGGTACCCTTCAGCACATGCATGCACGTGCCTACACACTCTGTCACACGTCGACACGTGTGTACATGTGTCACCTTGAAAATTGCATGTGCCTTATTACACGCACCCGTAATCATCTTCAACCACCAGTCGGGTCGATTGAGTCGACCCGACTGCTGCCGTGACCCAATTTCTGAGAAACGAGTCTAGGCAGCATTTTCTTGATTTTTTGACCTTTTTTGGTGACTTTTCGCCTGTTTTTCGATGTCCTTTCATCCAATTTTTTTCTATTTCCTTTGACATTAACCAATCTCTATTAGCCGTCCATTCACACCATAATCACTGTACCATCATTTATTCAATCCTCTGTTTGTTTCATCTTTAAAAAATAATTGAGTTTACAATATATAAGAAAATAATAATAAAGTTTGAAGGTCGTGTGTTCACTCCAACCCCACAAAGCGTGGGATCGGAAACCATAAACTCAATTGCTCCATAAATAAGGTTTCTAGTGTAGTTCCAAGTAACCACTCCAATATATATATTCAATAAATACAAACCATTCATTGCAAAAAAAAACAAACAAGCCACGAACTGCAATTTCCTCTTTCTTTGTGACTTTTCGTCAGTTTCTTAACAATTTTTTTTATTAATTAATTGGTATTTCCCCAAATCATCTTTTAGTTGCTTTCCCAAAATCAAAACGTTGGATTCTAATCTTGTTTTGAAACCAATGGCCGAACATTTATGAGACTTCATTGCAAATCAATTATCAATACATATGCCAATAATAATACTGATAAATTGATGAAAAACATGGTCATTAATGGAGAATTATAATAATCCTAAAATCAGGCTCTGATACCAATTGTTAGAATTTAAACCATAAGTTGTAGTTTTCCTAGAGTTCAACAATGCAGAAAACTACTGTAAACTATAAGTGAATCTTGGATATCATAATTCTCACTATTATATTTAATGAAGGGTTAAAGACCCTTACCTGGATCCATGATCATTTCTTTTGATTCCTCTTGATCAATACTCTTGTGTAAGTTTTCCCCTCTCTTCCTTCCTCTTTTTGGTATCTTTGATGGTGAAGATACGTTCTATTATGTTTCTTTTCTTATATTGTCTCTAACTATAGACAACTACTTATAATGAAGGGAGAGGAGATGGAGTTATATTTTAAAAATTTTAAAATAACCCCCACTGGCTTTAATTGCTATTAGACCAAACAACTATCACATTAGGCCATCTTTTATTTAAAGCCAGTCTATTAGTTACATAGGCCACTATAGATTATAAAAAATAATCTAACACTTGTTTCCAAGACAATTTGCTACTTTTGCTAAAACTTAAAGGGGGATATGTAGAAAATTGTTTTAAAATTATAAAATTCTAAAATCAATACACCCCCTCTTGGTAGAATCCATGGCTATAAAAGGTACTTTGGCTTTGGAGACAATTTTGGTCCGTTTTTTGGCATTGTAAGCATCAACATTTAACTTCCCTTTCTTCAGTGCCTTGTAGTTCCCATCATTTGGAATTTTTAGAATTTTGTTGAAAAACTCCACAATGAGTGTGATTTCTCTTCCATTCACATAGATAATCAAACTAGAATCCACTCACTCCATATTAATCTTGGCATAGAACAATAAGGTGTACCAATTGTACACTTCATCATTAAATGCAAGAAATTTTTTCCATTCTTGCTTTTTCAACCAAGTAAGATAATGAATTTACTCTTTCTCAAGAGAATCCATATCAATAATATGGTGGGTCACACACTTTCTTTTGGAAACTTAATAAGTGTATCAAGCTTTTGCATCTAGGTTTTTGAAGAATGAGTTAAAGAAAGTGAGAAGTTTGGTTTGGGAAGCCATTGGTGAGTATTTTGATTGAGGTTTAACTATAAGGTAAGCATGGGTTTTATAGAGAGAGGTTAGGTTATGTGAAGAAGGCAAATGAAATTTTGAGTAAGTTTGATTGATGTGAGGTGGATTTAAGTAAGAGTGTAGCATGAAAATGTGAAAGAAAGAAAGAATTTGTAGAATGAAAAAGTAGAAATTAGAAAACATAGTTGCAACGGTTTTGATTTCCGAAAATAACAAAGGGACGAACGTAGAAGTTGATGAATAACTTTTTGAATTTTTGAAAAATTTTCCACAAAAATAGAAATGGGCTTTTTGAACCTTTTTGAAGATAAAACAACAAACAAACTAAAAGAAAGTTAAAGAACTACTTTTGTTCAAACCATAAAATAGTTTTTGGGTTTTAACAAAACTAACCTATTTTGAACTTATTTAAAAATTAAGTTAGGTTTTTAAAGCACTAAAAACAATTTTGTTTTAAAAGAAAAAAAATAACCTGAATTTAAAAACTAAGTCATTTTGAAGAGCAATTATTTTAAAAAAATTATAAAACAATTTATTTCAAAATATTTTGATAATACAAGAAAATAACTATACAAAAAAATCTATTCTCTAAACCTTTATAATAAAGAAGAAACACACACACACACACACACATATATATATATATATATTTGAAAATATTAAAGTAAACTATTTGATATCAAATTTGAACAGCTAAACAAATTGTAAAAGAAAGGTGACATATTAATTTTTAGAGCCAACCAATGAGGTAAGACATTTAAACATTAAAAAGGAAATTCTCTGAGACAAAGAAAAACATTTGAAATAAAGTAAACCTTGGAAACATAAGTTTTAAAGAGATAAGACTTAAAAATGTATGGATTATCATGCACACACAAGATAATGGGATAAAGGCTGGGTTAAGGCATTTGATACGTCAGCCAAGAAAGAGAAAAGTGTGTTGCAACTGTTAAGTATTCAACTTTTGTACCCATCAAGTCCTTCTTTCTGAAAAAAGCAAGAATTTTCCTCTTTTCTCATATTTTCACATTTTTCAAAAGAAAATAAAAGAAAAATTATTATGCGTGATATGTATGCAATGCATTCATATAGGATAGACTTATTAAAGCTTAAAAAATCACAATACAACATTTTAAAAGCAAGATTAATTGAGATCATACATTCCAAGTTCTTTTCTAATAAAATAAAATTGATCTCCATTGATGGGTTTTATAAAAATATCAACAAGTTGATTTTCTATATTTATAAAATTAAGCTCAATATTTCTCCATAGACATGATCTTTTATAAAATGATATTTAATACAATATGTTTGGTTTTAGAATGTTGAAAAAAAATTTTGGTCACATTAATAGCACCTGTATTATCACAAAGTATAGGGATGTGTTCAAAAGTCAAACCATAATCACTAAGTTGTTGTTTCAACCGTAATATTTGAGTACAACAACTTTCAACTACTATATATTCAGCTCTGTTTGTACAAAGAGTAATTGAAGCTTGCTTTTTGTGATGCTAAAAGACAAAGCATTGACCTTAGAAGTGACATGCCACTAATGCTTTTTCTATCAAGTTTCCAGCCTACATAGTTAATATCGATTATCTAATAAGATCAAAACATTTATTTTTAGGATATCACAAACCAAGATCTTTTATTCTAATAAGTATCTAAATATTCTTTTCACAACATAGAAAGATAAAGAGAGAATATGAAAAAAAATGATTATATTATTCTGAATAAAAGTAAATGTATATATACTAGATAAGCTATGCTAATTAGATCCTGACTAGGCCTTAAGTTGCTTAGACTATTCTAGAAACATAAAAGTTCCTAAGTATGATATAATACATATTTACATGATCCTAAGTATGATATAATACATATTTACATAATCTAACACTACCCCTCAAGGTAGAGCATATAGATTATATACACTAAGCTTGTTACAAATAAATCCAGTACAAAGAGCTCTAAAACATTTAGTGAGAATATTAGCTAGTTGGTCATTAGAATTGACATGGCAAGTGACAATACAACTGAATAGCACCTTTTCTCGAATAAAATGACAATTAATTTCTATGTGTTTAGTCCTCTCATGAAAAACTAGGTTGGACTCAATATGAAGAGCAACTTGATTATCACATAACAACTTCATCTGAGAAATTTCTGTAAACTTCAGCTCTTGAATCAATTGCTTAATCCACATAAGCTCACATGTTACTAAAGTCATAGTGTGATATTTTGCCTTAACACTTGACCTAACCATAACCTCCTACTTCTAACTCTTCCAAGGGACAAGATTACCTCTAACAAGAACACAATATCTTGAAGTAGAATGCCTATCAGAAGGAGACCCAACCCAGTCAACATCCGAATAACCAACCACTTGTGTGTGACCTTTATTCTCGTATAATAATCCTTGACTAAGTGACCCCTTAATATACCTTGGAATCCAAATGACTACACCCTAATGACTATCACATAGAGATTAAAGAAATTGGCTAATAGAAATATAGTAAAGGAAATGCCTAGTTGAGTAATGGTAGGATAATTCAACTTACCCACTAGTATTTGATATCTTCCAAGATTAGCAAGAGGCTCCCCCTATCCTAGAAAAATTTTGGTATTAGGATCGATGGGCAAGTCTATTAGTCTGCAATCCAACATAATAGCTTTTTCAAGGATATCTAAAGTATACTTTTGTTAAATAATAATATCAGAATTGGATTGTATAACCTCAATATCAAGAAAATATATTAGTAAACCTAAGTCTTTGGTTTGGAAGTGATTAAATAAATGTTTTATCAATTGATCAATGTCATTCTAATCATTCCTAGTGATAATAATGTCATCAACATAAACAACTATATAGATACATTTTCCCTATGAATTATGCCTGTAGAAAATAGTGTGACCAGATTCACATCTAACCATGTCGAATTCTTGAATAACAGTACTAAATTGTCAAAACCAAGCACGAGGGGATTGTTTTAAACCATAAAGAGAGTGATGAAGTTTACAAACTAAACCAGAACTAGACTCCCCCTAAACAACAAAACCAGGTGGCTATTGCATATAAATTCCTCTTGAAATTCACCATGAAAAATGACTTTTTAATATCCAACTGGTACAAGGACCAAGAATGCATGGTAGCCATAGAAATAAACAAATGAACAGAGGACATCTTTGAGACAAGAGAAAAAGTATCATAGTAATCTTATCCATAAACCTGCATATACCCCTTAGCAACCAATCGTGCCTTAAGCTAATCAACTTGACCATTAGAACCTACTTTCACAGTGTAAATCCTACGACAATTAATAGGCAATTTACCTAAAGATAAAGGAACCAAATCCCAAGTATCATTAGCATGTAGAGTAGTCATTTCATCTACCATAGATTGACGCCACCCTAGATCTGAAAGTGCCTTTCTAGTAGTCTTAGGAACATAAATAACAAACAAAGAAGAGATAAAAGAATAATAGAGTGAAGACAAACGATGATAATTGAGAAAATTATAAATGGGATGAGGATTACATGTAAAACGAGTACTGTTTCTAATGGTAATGGGAAATTGATAGAAACTTAAGGGACCACTCAAGGGACCATCAAAAGCTTTGATACATTCTAGATGAACCTATCACTGGGGCTAAGGCTAAGAGGATTAGGGAGGCTCTCCAAGGCCCGTGTCAAAACATTTGGAGCAAACAAGAGGAAGATGGCCTAAGAAAGTCAAGAGTCAAGTGCATTGAAGCCATGTCATCAAGTGGAACCACCTAAGCATCCTTGCGCTAACGTGAATGACAAATGGGTAGCACATATAGCGCTACATGGGCAGCAAGTTGACATCAAATATGGCCAACAAATGGCATCATTTATGAGGTTGTTTTAGGATGGTGTTGGATGCCTATTATAAGGCTAAATGAGTCCATTTTTGTTTCTTGTTTTTGGACTTTTGGTAATGGCTTAGGGTTTTTATTTTTGCTAAATTATTTAGTGTTTTGGTGAGTTTGTTTGGCTTATGATTCTAGCCCATTTTTGTTTAGTAATAGCTATTTGGGAAAGCTTGTTTCCCTTAGAATTTAGATTACACATTTTATGAAAATTGAAAAGTCATCTTCTTCTTCTTGAAAACTTCCTCTCTTAGGGTTCTTGATAGAACTTGATATTTATCAAAGAGATTTCTCTTTGGTGGGGTCAAATCTATCACTTATCACTCCCCTTCTTCTCTAGTCCAAAGTGTAGCATAAATATCCTTCTTTTTCTTTTATCTTTGTGGCTGAATTTGGAAAGGTCCATAGGCATCTCTAAATTTTAGGTTTAGTTTCTTATCCTTTTGTTGAATCTTTGTTATTTTTCTTGTTGTTTTGCCCTATTTTTGCATCAATTGCATTATTGTCACCTTGCTGAATTGTGTCCAATTTTGCTTCATTTTCTTACATTGATTCTGCTTGTTTTTTTATGTCCATTTTTTCCTATAATTTGCTTTCTATTTGGCATCATTTTTTATTAAATTTTGCAAAAAACTTTGTGTCTCTTAGCTTGTCAACTAAGTGTTTGATCATAAGTTTGTTTGGCCTAAAATTTTCTACTCAATTGTGTCATTCTCTGTTGATTTTTGGTTACTACTTGGCATGTATCTCTACTGAAATTCTACAAAATTTAGCATAATTTTTACTTCTTGATTTGGTGCACATTAAGTGTTTGTTAGTTGGTTAGAGTTTCCATTGCATTGCTTTTATATATCCATTGGTGTGGAACTTAGTTATACTCTGATTTGGTGCTATTTGCTACCATTTTCCTCATTATTTCATCAAATTTTTGTGTGAAAATTATAGTCCTCCATTTCAATTTAGTTGTTGTCCAAATCACCCTGCTTTGGCTGAAATTTTCTGCTATATTTCTCTGAAAGTTTGCTACTATCTAAGCTTGAAATTGATTATGTTTTATGCCAAAACAAATCATCCAATTGAGTATACCCCTTGGAAATTGTTTTAATCCAATTGTAGTTTATTAAAATTGATTGTTGGTTGCTCAATTTGGTTGTTCCAAAGGCTAAAAAAATTCTAAACAACAAGTTATTTGTTAGGAAACATAAAACAAAAGAGAGGAAACATTGGTGGAAAACAAAAGCAAAACAATATTGTGATAAAAGAAAAGAGAAACATTGTGTGAAAGAAACAAAAGTTTGAAAAGAAACAAAGTGTGAAAGAAAGAACAAGAGAAAAGAAAAGTGGAAAAGAAAGAAAGCAAGTATTATCTTAGACTTTTAGAAACAAAAAATTTCTGCAAGTTTGAGCTCCATTCAATAAAAAAATATTGGTTTTTGTTGACGATGGATTTCAGTTTCACCTGAATCCTACCAATGGAGGGGGTTTTTTCAGGACTCAAGTTATTTCCCGATTGCTTGGACGATGAGTGACAAGAGACGGCGAGAGGAACGAGAAAAAGGCCAAAGCACGAAGGGTTTAACGTAGTTCGATCAAATCTGGACGATACCAGACCCTACATCCACGGAGATGTTTTATTAATCTAAAAGAATTTTTACAGAGTTTTGGCTATGGTTTCTGGCAGAGTTTTCGCTAGTGTTCTGTTGCCTCTTATTATACAAAGGTTCCAGCCCCCCATTTATAGAAGCATGGAAGGGTACAAATGGAACTAAATAAATTATACATTTGTTACATCAAATATTAAATATACAAGACTGCCTAAGGTACTATAGACTAGCTTCTGCAGGTTGCTTTCGGCGTGTAGGGCCTGATGGCCGTATTTTGCAAAATGGTAGTGCAAGTTGTCTATTGGCCTTATGCTCGACCTTAGCGAGCTTTTGGCTGGGTGAGACTTCGTCCTAGTGAGCTGAAGCTCATGCACTGAGACTACTGTCGATTCATGACCTCGAGCTCATTCAGCCAGCAAGCTGAGGTCCTTTGAGCAGCGACCTTGCGATCTGGCAAACTCATTCCTTTTGCTGGATCTCGACTCCTTTTGGGCTTTTGTCAGCCCACTTGGTAATGCCAGATTCTACTAATAACAGTTTCTTTTTGAATCATTTTCCATTGTATTCAATTTGAATGTGTTTATTTAGATGTATAATCACTTGCATAGCTTAGAAAGTCTAGTTTGGAGTCTATTTTTCATGATCATTTGAATTTTGCTATAATTTCAACTACCCAGAATTTTTTGGTCAAAACTTCTTCTTCTTTTGAGCTGTCCAATTTTTACATCCTTTATTGTTTTCCTTATTCTTTGTAATTATTGGTTCATATCACTTTGGAATTATTGGATTATTGTATAAGAAAGGTTGCTATTTTTTGAAAACTTAAAAATGTTGTCTCTTTAGTTCTTAAAGAGCCTCAAAGAGAGAAGATAAGAGTGGAAAAGGCAAGTTTATGTGAGTTCATTAGAAGGCAAAAGCCTAAGTCTAGAGAGCAAACACAAGTGGAGTGTCTCAAACACAAGTGAGGAAAGTGTTGGTAAGGACCCTATTTTTTTCCTAACATTTTTCTTACATGTTGTTACTTATTAAAGATAGCGGATGGTAGTATTTCTCAAAATAATCAAATTATGTTCACCTTGAGAGCCATGCGACAACAATTTGAAAAGGTGACTATGAAACTTGATGAAGTTGGAAAGAGGCTTATAAGAGTTGAAAATAGAAGAAATACACATAAGAGAAGAGATAAATGGCAAAGTTATCATTATGATAGCAATGAGGGAGAATGGAGGGAAAAGGATGATAAAGAGCAATCTACATTTTTCTATGAAATCAAAAAGATTGAAAGGAGGGTTGATAGAAAAAAATGTGGGAAGAAGACATGAGAGGCTAAGAAGAGAAAGAGTTGATTCTAGCATTCATAACATAAAGATGCAAATTCCCTCATTCTATGGGAAAAATGATCTGAAAGCTTATTTGGAATAGGAAAAGAAGGTGGAATTGATTTTTGAATGCCATAACTATTCTGAAGAAACAAAGGTAAAGCTTGTGGTTGTTGAATTCAT
This sequence comes from Saraca asoca, assembly GCA_026873985.1. Lineage (NCBI taxonomy): Eukaryota > Viridiplantae > Streptophyta > Magnoliopsida > Fabales > Fabaceae > Saraca > Saraca asoca. The sequence goes on from JANHAO010018146.1 coordinate 9,166, forward strand.
GAATTATGCTATCATATGGTGGGATAAGTTGAAAACTATCATCAGGAAGAGATTCATACCTAGCAACTACTATAAAGAATTGTACCTAAAGCTACAAAGCCTCGCACAAGGTTATAAGAGTGTTAAGGACTACCACAAGAAAATGGAAGTGGCCATGATAAGAGCTAATATGGAGGAAGATAGAAAAGCAACAATGGATTGGTTTTTACATGATCTATACTGTGACATTGCAAATGTGGTGGAGCTATAGCATTATGTGGATTTAGACGACATGGTACATATGGCTATAAAAGTGGAGAGGCAACTAAAGAGGAGAACTTCTTCCAAATATGGACAACAATCTAACTCTTCATGGAAGCCTAATTAGGAAGAGAAACATGAGCAAAAAGATGACAAATATTCCAAGAGGTTCATGACTAAAAGTTTTCCTAAGGCCATAAAAAAAGACTCTAAGGGCAAAAGCAAGGTTGAAGCATCTCAAAGATAAAGAAACATTAAATGCTTCAAGTGCCTAGGCCATGGTCACTATGCTTATGAATGCCCCAACAAAAGAGTCATACTAGTGAAGGGGAATAAGGAGATTGAATTCACAAGTGAACATGAAGGAGAAGAGGAAGAATATAATTATAGTGGAGCAAAGAGTAGTGAAGGAGTACAATATGTGGTTAGAGGAGAAGCCTTAGCAATGAGAAGAGTTTCAAATGTTCAAGCTAAGGAAGAAAATGAGGACAAAGAGAAAACATCTTTCATACAAAATGTCATGTGAAGGGTAAAGTGTGAAATCTTATTATTGATGGGGAGAGTTGTGCCAATGTGGCTAGCACAGTCATGGTGGAAAAATTAGGCTTGCCTACCTTGAATCATCCCACACCTTACAAACTACAATGGTTGAATGATAGTGGGGAGTTGAAAGTGACAAGATAAGTTCTAGTGGCATTCTCCATTGGAAGGTACCAAGATGAGGTTCTTTGTGATGTTGTTCCTATGCAAGCGGCTCACTTGTAGTTAGGAAGGCTATGGCAATTTGATAGACATGTGACTTATGATTGCTTCCTCACTAAGTATAGCTTTGTTAAAAACAACAAACCAGTTACTCTTGTACCTCTAACCCCAAAACAAGTTTTTGAAGAGAAATTGAAAAAGGAGAAAAAGAAAAAGAAAATGTGTGAAGAAAAAGATATTAAGAGTGAAAAGAAAGAAACAAGAAAAAAGCGAAGAGAAAAATCAAGGCAAGATAAAAGAAAATTAAGTGTGTTTACTAAGGCTAGTGATGTGAGGCATTCTTTCAATACTATTCGGTCTATGCTTGTTCTTTTATGCAAAAGATCTTATGTGAACACTAACCATGAAAATGTTGTTTTGCCTAGTGCCTTTGATTATGTTTTGCAGGAAGTTAAAGAAGTGGGAAATCAATTTGACTTTATTCTTAGAGCTTCCAAACCCAACTGGCCCACTTATAGACAAATGAAAGAGATTATGGCAAAAGGATATTTTGGAGAAAACATAAGTCCTTTAATGTTAATGTTTCCTTTCATGTTTCTAACCTTTCTCCTTTTATAGCAAGTTTTGGCCATTCAAGGATGAATCCTTTCAAAAAGAAAGGGAATGATGGAAACTTAAAAGACCATTCAAAGGACCATCAAGAGCTTTGGCACATTTTGGATGAACCTATCATAAGGGCTAAGGTTAAAAGGTTTAGGGAGGATCTCCAAGGCTCATGTCAAAACATTTAAAGAAAACAAGAGGAAGATGGCTTAGGAAAGTTAAGAGTTAAACATATTGAAGCCATGTCATTAAGTGGAACCACCTAAGCATCTTTGTGCCAACATGGATGACACATGGGTAGCACATGTAGCACCACATGGGCAGCAAGTTGGCATCGAATATGGGTGATGAATGGCGTAATTTATAAGGCTATTTTGGGTTCTTGTTGAACGCCAATTATAGGGCTGAATGAGTCCATTTTTATTGCTTGTTTTAAGACTTTTGTAATAGCTTAGGCTTTTTATTTGTGCTGAATTGTTGATTGTTTTGTTGGGCTTGTTTGGCTTATGAGTTCTACCCATTTTTGTTAAGTGATAACTATTTGGGAAGGCTTGTTTCCCTTAGAATTTAGATTACACATTTTATGAAAATTGAAGAGTCATCTTCTTCTTCCTGAGAGCTTCCTTTTTTAGGGTTATTGATAGAACTTAAGACTTATCAAAAAGATTTCTTTTTGTTGCCTCAAATCCATCACTTATCACCCTTTCTTCTCTAGTCTAGAGTGTGGCATGAATATTCTTCTTTTTCTTTCTTCTTTATGGTTAAATTTGGAAAGGTCCATGGGCATTTCTTATGGAGATCACATCAAAAATTGGTCTTTAGGAGGTAGGTCCATAATAATTGGAGATGTAGGAGCAAGAAGTGAGTCAACAAGCACCATTGGAAAATTAGAAGAGACTAGAAAAATGTTTGTATCAATGTGAGTATGAAATTGTCAATGATATACCTATAATGGCACAGAGGATGAAACAGACTCGGGAACAACAAGATCAAGATGAAGAGGAGGGGGAATATAAGGAATAAGGAGAATTTCTTTAAACAAGTGATGTTACATATTGGTAGATGAACAATAGGATGGAAGATGACTCAAAAAAGGTGACATCAGTTGATATATAGTGCTGTTGAATGTCTAAGGAGTAACATTTGTAACCTTTTTGTGAAGTAGCTAAGAAAGATGCACATGATAGACTTAGCTAACAATTTATCCTGTCTAGGAGTCATGTTATGAACGAAGCAAACATAACCAAAAATAAGAAGAGGAAGGTCATACAATGACTGATCAGGAAATAATATGGAATAAGGAATTTTATGCTAAAAAATAGAAAAAGGCATTCTGTTGATAAGATAACATGTAATAATTACAACATAACCCCAAAAATGAAAAGGAACATTATAATGCAACAAAAGGGTTCTAGCAATTTCAATTAAATGTCTATTTTTATGTTTAGTAACCCCATTTTGTTGAGGTGTATATGCACAATATGATTAATGTAAAATTCCATTAGAAGACATAAATTGATTAAATGTTATTGAAAAATACACAGGAGCATTGTCACTTCAAAAGATTGAATAGTGGTATTGAGTTGTGTTTTAACTTCAACACAACAAGATTCAAAAATGGAAAGTAATTCTAAACAACTTTTCATTCAATATAATCAAGTGCAACATGAATGATCATCAATAAAAGTTACAAAGTCCCAAAAAACTAGAAATTGACATGACTCAACTAAGACCCCCAAACATCATAATTGACTAAAGCAAATGGGGACGCAACCTAATTATTGATCAACTTAGGAAATGGAGTCCTAAATTGTTTACCTAGTTGACACGACTCAACATTGAAACTTAATAGCCCAAATGGTTGTGAAGAAGTTGGAGATTCAGTAGCAATGTAAGCAACAAAGGAATAGGAAAGATGGTAAAGTCCCTATGACTCACATCCTATGCCAATCACCTATCCCCGTATTGCAGTCCTAGACAAGAATAAAGTTACGGTCAAAAGTGATAGAACAATTCAAAGTATGAGTAAGTTTACTAATAGAAATGAGATTAAATGGACAATTAAGAAGATACAAAATAGAGTCTAAAGATGCTAATCAAAGTAAAATGAGAAAGCAAAAGAGAATTACCAGAGATATGATCAGACGCACCAGAATCAAGGACCCAAGGTCCAAGAGGAGAAAACTGAGTAAGACAAGTAATGTGATTACCAAAGTGGACTATAGATGCAACTGATGAAGATGACTATAGTAATGCTTGATACCTAAGATAATCATCTCCCATGAGAAGTATAGAATTCTATAAGTGTCTAGTAGGTTGTTTAGAATGAGCATCATCAATTTGCACAACATTAGCATGAGGAGGGCGATCATGCAGCTTATAGCATTTTTCTTTAGTATGACCCCACTTATGATAATAGGCACATTTAGGACAAGTTGCTTGATTTCCTCCTTGGCCACCTCCTTGTTCTACTTAGAGGCTCCACTGAATATGGGAAACCAATACAAAATTGTCAATATTAGATGACTTAGACAATGTAAAAGAAATAGAAGTAACCCAAAGAAGATAAGAAAAGACTTCTTGCAATGTAGGAACAATTGAACTAGCAAGAATCTGATCCCAAACAGAAGCAATATTAGTACCCATAGTAGCAAGAGTACATACCATGAAAATTTTATCTCATTGTAGTAAATCCTCATCAGTAGTTTTACTAGCAGGTAACAAAACATTAAATTCTGTCTTAATACAAGATTTCTAACTAACAAAATCTGTGACTGACAAACCTTGTTGTTGTAAATTAATTAGTTTGACAATGACTTAATACAGACATTAATATCATTAATGTAGAGATTCCCGGCTTATGCCCATAAATCATAACAAGTTTGAAAATTAGTATAAATATTATGAAGAGAAGGTGATGTGCACAAACTTGTTGTACGTTTTAAAATAATCGCAAGCGCACGGCGTAGTTGTAGCTAGTACCGGCGAATACGGGTCGAT
>JANHAO010018147.1:0-13710 GCA_026873985.1 Saraca asoca
CTGGTGCATAAGCACTAAGCCTCCAGAGCTCTCATCCGAATAAGCTCGGGCACACCTGGTGCATAAGCACTAAGCCTCTAGAGCTATCACCGAGTAGGCTCGGGCATACCTGGTGCATAAGCACTAAGCCTCCAGGACTCAGTCTACCTCCTAATCGGGACCACCTTACTATCCTAACATAATGCGGGGAGTAGTCTAAACAAAAAAGAAAGAGAAAAAGAAAAATGACCTTATTAAGGGAACTCCCTAGTCAAAGAATCAGGCATAAGCACCAGCAAGATGCACTAACATTTATTAATACGTGCTGTTAGCTGACTACGACTATCACTAGGGCAACCCTTGATCAAGATCGAGCTATTAGAGCAGTACCCCTCTTCTTTTTGAAAAGTACATTGAAGCTCCCAGCTTGCATAGGCAAACTACGAGTTGGGGGGTTGATGTTGTGGGGATTTCTTGATAACAAGGGCCCAAAAAGTGAAAGGCCCAGAGATAAAAGGAGTAACCCAAGCTCAAATGAGGCTTCCAGGGACTTCGTGATAGACAAAACTATTGCGAGCTCTAGATGGCAAGGACACTAGCGAGTCTCTCTCTTTCCAACGTCTGGGAACCAGTCAGGAGCTTGACAGGTGCCGCCTAAAAGGCTTTGACAGCCCATAGCCCCCAAGGATCTGAGAATGATTTGCCCGGCATTGATTACTTACCATCTAAACATTTAATGCTAGCACAGATGTAATCATAGTTGTGTTAGAATAAACTATTATTATCTATAATAAGCTCCCCCATATAAAAGGGAAAGAAAGTAATCTGTGACTGTAAGCTCTCCCTTCTTAAAGAAAATAATACAACTCACCGTGGACGTAGGAGTCTTGCAAACTTTGGCCGAACCATAATAAAAACTCTTTCTTGTTTTACTCTCTTGCCTCTTCTGAATTTCACTATAAACTTATATGAGTTATTCCATAGAGTAGCAGCTTGATTTCATGAATCTCCATTGACCAATTATCAAAATTGATCGTCAACAGAATCAATGTAAGAAGATACACAATTTCCTTTTTTTGATGTCCTTCCAATAACACAAAATAAGCATAAGAAATTCATTGAGAGAAAATGATTTAAAAATTTCCGACATAACTATATGTTAGAAATACTAACATGACTTCTATTTAAGGCTCCTATTTGTCATAAATTTGTCAAAAACTTTGACCCTGGGATTGGTTGCAAAGAATTTGGTCCAAAAAAAATCACAAAAAAGTTGAGCAGAAAATTGATACAGCTATTGATTGTAAGAGGACAGAAAACAGGCAAAAAAATGGATGGAAAAAATCTTGTAAACCCCATAAAAAATGTTTTTTGCACCCTGATGCATGGAAAATGGGCAGAAAACGGGTAATACTCACTCTACTTTTGCTTGCTTTTATGGGCTTCACTATGATCTCCTTCTGCTTGGTGCTTCCTCACTTCGCCATGAGTTACTTTTGCTTGCTACTTTTTCACCTAGTCAGGATCTGCTTCTGCTTGGTGCTTTCTCACTTCGTTGTGAGCTACTTCTGCTTCTTCATTGTGTCAATCTATTTCCTTTTTCTTTCTCACGGTGGTGCGCGTTCATGGTTATGAAAGAAAAATGGCTGAAGCTAAAGAGAAAGGTGCCCATCTTGGAGCTAGAGAGAAGCAAGTTAGCATTAAAGTCTTGGCTTGGTGAGAGACTGTGAAAGTGACCATGCTATTAATGCTGCAGAAATGCAGGAACCATGCATGTGATGGTGTAAGAAGAGGAAGTCAAGTACAACTTATTCAATGGCTAACAAAAAATCTCATATTAGAAAATATTTTAAATACAATAATAAATATTTTCTTTTCATTTTCTTTCCTCTTATTTTCTACTTAATCAATTAACAAAATTACAATTTCTTTTCTTCTCATTTTCTTTCCTCAATTTTTTTCTCTCCTACTAATTAAGGGGTGACAAAAAATACTTTCAACAAAAAATAAAATAACATGTCTTTATTTCCTATGCTTCTTGAAGTCAAAAAGTTTATGTCACTAGTTGATGTGACTTTTTTTTATGTCATTAGACGTTAAATAATTATAAAAAAATTGAAACTTCAAAGAAAAACTTGAAAAACTTGAATTTTAAATTGAAGGTGACACGTTAACCTTTTCTATGTCCATACATCTCACAAATTCAATGTCTAACATCTTTAGATGTCAAAAGATCCATCAAACAAGTAAAAATAAAAAACAAGATAGCAAAGTCCCCTTTCTTCTTTGTCTCTTCTCATCAATTTGTTTTTTGACTTAAACCTTTGTACCTGTAGTTGATGCCGCTTAGCCTGACATTGAAGGATTTTCACTGCCAAACCCTTCATCATCATCTCTATTGTGCCACTATCCTCTTAGGTTTTCACTTTACAATTCCATTAAAGGTAAACAACTTAGCTTTTCCATATCAATTTAGGTAATAGCTTCGAATTTAATTTTTCAATATTGAAAGTATGGTCTCTTTTGGTAGTTAAATTTTTTTTGGCTGGATGGATTGAACAATGATTTTATGTTAGGGTTTGACAACTTCTATGGCTGCTTTATTCAATATCCAATTTGAACATTTTTTTTAATCTGAATATGTGACCATTTCATATTTTTTGGATTATTTAGGTTTTTGACATTTTGTGTCACTGGGTTTTAATGTATGGTTTCAGCAAACATTTTGTCGGCAGGTTGACTTGTGCCTATGTCATTATGATAGTTTGAAGTGTGAGTTTGAGAATGAGTAATTTGGGGATTTGATTGAAATTGTTTTAGGTAGTTTAGTGTTTGACATAATTGTTATAATGAGTAATTTGGGGATTTGATTTAAATTGCTTGAGAATGAGTAATTTGGAGATTTAATTGAAATTTTTTCAACCATTTTTGGGAATGACAAAATTGTTTTGAGCAATTTAGGGTTTAACATAATTTGGGGTTTTGATTGAAATTGTTTCAGGCAATCCACCTTAATATTGCTAATGTATGTACTTAACTTCCTTTTAACATAAGCATTTCCTAATAAGCATCTCTAGTGGTTTAAACATATTACTTTTCTTGATTTCTTTCCCTCTTTCTTGGAAAACAATATTCTTTACTTTTCTCTTCTTGCATTCCACACTTTCATGTGACAATGGAGCTTGAGAATGATCAAAAGTAGGAAGGTGATCTCACTATGTTTATACTTTTTCTCTAAAGAACAATATTACACGAGAAGGAAGTTGGCCAATATTTTGCATATTTTCTTTGAGCAACTTGAGAAATTATAGGAGAAAGTGAAGAAAGAAGGCCTATATTCTGTCTCAAATACTTTGTTGGTTGATGATACACATTATAAAACCCTCCTTAATCATGTAACTTCAAAGTTGTCAATTTTACATTCCACTTTGAGAATATTTTTTAATGATTTAGTTCATGCGGATAAACATTTACTTAATTTCAATGCATTTTGCAATCAAGCATAACAATTTTCCTAAAGCCATATAATGCAGAGGACAAGAATTATGTGAGGAGAATGAATTTGTTTGCTGCTTTTTGACTTGAATAAGGAAATGAACAAAATAATCTCATGTGAAATCTTTTGGGCAACTTTGATTTGGGAAATGAATGAACAAACAAATCACTATGTTTCTTAAACAAACAAAAAAGATGAAAACTTCCAATTCTATAAGTTCCCTCACTCTCTCTCTCTCTCTCTCTCTCTCTCTCTCTCTCTCTCTCTCTCTCTCTCTTTATTCTTTTGTATAATTGTATTCAGGGTTGTCTTTGAATTTGGGAGATTTTGAATGATTGTTATTTAGTCTAGATGGCAAACTTTCATGGAAAAAAAATTGTTTTTTGTTGGAAATTTTAACTGGGATTGAATTTTGAACATTTTAATGTTTGAATTAAAAAATGATTTCAAAGTATAGAAAAAGGAATTTTTATTGGGTTTGATATGATTTCTATTTGATTGATTAGTCACCTTTATTTCTGCATATATTATCACGATCCAAATCCCTGACTATGACTGATATGAATATCAATTTCTAATTGATATCACCAGCTTCTTACCTGTTTCCATTATCCATTTCTATTCATACTTATTTATAGAAAAGGAGGACACATTGAGATATAAACATAATTTTATAATTTATATGGGCATTGCCCAAATAAGGCACATGCTTCTGGAAATATCATTGTTAAAGGTTTTACAACACATTTTCAGAAGATTTGAGCTATGAGTAATCCCTTACACTACCCAATATGTCCACATAAGGGGAAAGTAAACCAAAAATTTAGATCAACCCATAACTTATCATAGAACTAAAAGTATGGGTTAAACAAACTAATTCCTTATAGGTACCCTACAGCTCTGCTATATATAGAGTTTCAAAAGAGTAGCAAATATGAAGACTGATGGTAGATACTCTAAGGATCAAACCATTCCATGGCCATTATCAATAAGACATTAGGGGGTTCTAAGGGTATGATTTCCACTCCATGAAGGACTTCACATCCTGCTTAACTTAGTATAATGACATAATGAATTCTAACTTCATACATTCTTAAGGGACTCTTTACAATGGTGGTGAACACATCTGTGGTTACTTTAATAGGGTTAACATTCATCCTTACGTTCTAAAGGTGGAACTATGGTAATATCTTGAGAATCTAAAAAATGGTCCATTGAAGAGTGAGTCTAGGGTTCAGTAAGATAAATTCTTACCTAACTTATAAATTTACCAACAATAACAAATGCATGTACTTGATAGAAATTGTGAACATGCTTCATACCAGAATTAATAGTCAAGTCATAAGGTCACAGAGGTTAACCTCTGATCAACATCACATTACATTATCATATCTCAAGATCGTATCATTTCAACATTTCACAGAATAACAATTAAAGTAAGTAAGTGAAATAAATAATCAAAATTAAGATTCTCCTTATTATTCTTTTCCACCATAACCTGCACAATCTCCGACCTTATGCTTCCAAATTCCACCTTATTTCCAAGCTACATAATAGAATGCATAGATCTGGATCCAATTCATATTCACCAGGTCATTATATCAATGACATCTCATCGTTATTGATCATCATCCTATGTCTATTGTGGAATTCTCAAGCTTTCAAAAATTGTGATGAAGTATTATAATTTATAGCTTATTAAACTTATCAATATTATTCTCTACTTAAGTTTTATGGATAATAATCAAGAGTATAATTTATTTATTCAAAGTTAAAAGATCCATATCATTTAAATTCACAAACTTAATTACTCAATTCACAATATATTTAGAACAATGCTAATACTTAGCTAATTAATCATTCAGTCATTTAATCAATTTCCAAATTTACAAATCAATCAAAATGATAATAAAAGTTTACTCACCTAGTCATCATATCATACTATCATTACCCTAACATAAACCATTTGCAATGATGTAACAAGGAAAACTCACAGCTCAAGTGAAAACATTTGATTTCCTAGACCCAATCGTATAATCCATATAACTATAAAGAAGAAGTTATAGGTAACACATCATTAGCTTATTGTTTTTCAAAAAATATTTCAACATATTTTTCATCTTCAGGGCTCACAATTCGAATTGCCCCTCTTTACACTTATTTCACGATCATGATCATGAAAATAGAGCATGTGTTTAGGCCATTATGATTTGAAATGAAAATTGAACTAGTTTTGCATGATTCAAATTGACCTTTCCTAGCCCTGTCTTTAATCCTGATCATGATTTGGACCATGTGTAGTTTTGGACTTCTCAGAAGTTTGCAACTTCAGCTGAGTAAACTCATATTTTGAACTAAAACTTCTTGAATTGAATTGAAGCTTTCATATCTAACTCTCACGATTCTACTTAAATTTCAAGTTTTTGGGCTCGAGATCATGCTCATGATTTTGATCACACATCCAGATTCATACAACTTTATAGTACAAACCCACATTCCTGCAAAGATAGCTCTCATTTTCTTAAACAAGCTTCATGAGCTATCTCAGCCAACCTTTAATAACAAAGAAACTAAGCATAAAACCAAGTTTTTCCAATCATAAAACTATGTTTATATATACAACTCCAATCAAATACAATCTAAGATATAAGGCCACATACTACTATTTTTCCTCAACATAAAAAACCATTTAATGATTCATAATCAATTAGTTATTTTGTAGTTCACAAGAGAGGTAAGAATTACTCACATAAATGGCTAGAAAAAAAGTTAGAAGGATCTAACAAAGTTCTTCATTGCTCTTCATGAACAAGAAAAAAATAGCATGTTAGATTCTTGAATTTTCAAGAGTTTTCTTTCATCAAGTAGTTAAATACCATTAGATTATAATTTCATTCCATAGAAACAAGCCAGAAATAAAGGATTTAAGCCCCAGAAACACCAAAAATTCATATGGGTTTATGAGATGAATAGTAAGAATGAATAGTAACTTTTTTATTCAAAAATTCATAACTCAAATTATACTTAATGAATCAACAAGATTTTGGTACTTATTTGAAGAAGAAAATGAGAAGAATTAGCAGCAAAAATATGAAAAATTATCAAGAAGGAATGTGGTGCTTACATGAAGAGAGACAATGTAGAGAAATAGCTTCTTCCCAAGTTAAAGCTTGGTGATTTTGCATGAAATGCAACTAGAGATGGCATAAGAAAAGGAAAAAGGAATTGACCTTTGGAGGGCAAAATTAGAAAAAAATTTAGTTAACTTTTACTTTGACTTTTTCCTTGACAAGCTTTATAATTTTCTCTTTAATAACTTTATCAATTTCTTTAACTTCAAGTCCAAAATTAACATACTCACCAATCGCCAGTGATTTTGCAATTTTAACACAATTTAGTTAAATTATTTTTTTCATAACAACTATAATTTTGTATTTGCTGAGTATCTGTAGCCCTAATTTTAATTTCTTTAAAGTTTTCTAAAAATTAAATCCCAAAAATATGAATTTTATTTTATAAGTGTTCAGAATGGATTTTATTCATATAATTTATTTCTACTATCTTTGATATATCAGAATTTATAGTTTTGAAGTTCCCAAAATTTTCAAATTCACTTTTTTGGATTTTTTGAAAAGTCATTTCATTATCAGAATTAATTTTTTTAAGAATTTGGGGGCATTACATTTATATAAATGACTGTGTATATTCTTAGTTTTTGTTATAGTTGTTTCTTTGTTGACTTTTTTTTTTTTTGCTTTGTTGACCCTTTTACTGCATAATCTCAATTTTTATTATATAATTGCTTTTGTTGGCAAGTATGTTGTTGGTTAGTATCCATAATTTTTGTGAGCCCACTAGAAATTTTTAAAAACAATTGTGAATAAGCTGTTTGGGTTTATGCATGAGACACATCCTGGAGTTCAGGTTAATTTTATTTACCTTGCAACTTTTTGTTGATATCTACTTGTCTATTTTCCTTAATGATATTGCTTAAACTATTAATTTAGCCAATATATTACTTTTAGTCATCTTTGGTAATTCATGTCAACTTTAAGCAACATGAAACTCTACTTTTTTATGTAAAAAAATTGCTTTTCTTGTGTTTATTTTTACCTTAGGTAACCATTGCTAATATAGCTATGGCTTATTTATAATATATGATGCTTTTTATTGGCCTTGTTGTTGTGCATAGTTTAAAATTTTGCTGATGTTCATGCATCATTAATGTTGATTGCTTATCCCTCAATTTTGGACAATTAAATCTTTTAATTAATTTATATATAACAACCTCATTTCTCTTACTATATCATCTTAGTTTACTTTAACATTTTCTATAAGATATAAATTTATTTTTATTGAAGGAAGAGTATCTTGCTAGTATTTTCTATTTCAAATTACCTTTTAGTCTTCAATTTCCTTTTCTTTTACAAAAGCGATAGAATATATGGCTTAGACTCTATCTTAGCATGTAATAGGATTCTTTTTCTATAATTTATATCTATTATGTATTTGCAAAAAGTTCAAGTTTACTGAAAAATGAGTATCCTATTATTTTCTACTTAAAATTATCTTTTTTGTCACAACCCAAAAACCCTAGTTATGACTGACATGAATATCACTCCTTTATCATATATTTACCAGTCTTTACCATTTATTCTTAATACCATCATCTTAGGATTTTCTTAGAATTATCATGTCATATTACATTGGTCACTAGGTCATGGCAAACTTATCAAAAATATAGATACTCATGGAGAAATATATACATATATTATATAATTTACACTAGCATTACCTAATAAGCCTATGCTAATATTACCAAGTTGTATGAAAGTTTACAAACAATTGCTACATAATGGCTTCTATCAACCTTATATCCTAAGGTCCACTTCCAAAACTACCCTAAGTACTCTTCAAGACAGGGCATTCAAAATAAGTTACATTAACCTATGTTTTATCATATCATCAAAAGCATAAGTTACTATAACTAAATCCTGTGGCCCTTCTATTTTCAAGTTTTTCAAAAAGGGAAGCAAAATTGTTCACATCTTTATGGATAATCTTTAAGGGTCAAACCATCCAAGAGCCATCATTCTAGTGGAATAATCTCAACATTGTATAGAATTTCGCATCCTGCCAACTTTAGGATGATGGTGTGATATATATTTATTTGGTAGGTTCCTAGTGGACTTGAAACAATGGTGGTGAATGTGTCGGCTGTAATTTTCATTGGATTGTTATCCATCTTAGTTTTTAGGAATCGATTCGTAATATCTTAAGAATCTAGAAAAAAAATCCATAGAAAAATGAGTTTGGGGCTCAGTAAATAAAATGTATCTCAACTAGTTGGTTGTTTCTCATATAATCCTTCATAAGCAAATATCAATTATTAGAGACTCATATATGAAGAAATTCACATTATGTAACCTTAGCATATTGTGCCGAGTTAGGCTCTCATAGCCACTGGCCACCATTTTGGCTCATTATATATTGCAATCACATGATATTATGTTGCAACATTTTGTATGGCAACAAACCAATTTAAATGTTTTATAAAAATAAATGCAAATCTCTGGTCCAACCTTATCCATATAATCCCAGTCTTATCCCTCCAAGCCAACCTTATCCCACTCATCATTTTAGATTGCACAGATCTAGGATCCAATTTATTATTCCCATCATGCCTCATCAATATCATATTATCACATTTCATTATCATCTATAGTGTCATACACCATTCCATACCTCACAAATGTTATCACACGTTACACAACAAAATTATTTACAATAATTATATTATAACATTCACATGCATATTCTTAGGCATTTCGTATTTTCTCATTTATAAGTTATTTTCTTAGGATTCCTTTATTGTTATATAAGGTTCACTTAAAGTCTAATTAAGACTAAACTAATGAAAATCTAGTATAGATTAGAAAGGTGTGGAATTAAGTCAAGTATTGTAGAAATTTCCAGGAGTACGATTAGGATCTTTGAAGAAGTTCATGTAGAATAGTGATCAAAATTGAAGAATTCAATTGTGAAAGACTCAATTTGACTTAAAAGAATTTACTTAAATATGTGAGTCTACTTGCAAAATGTACAAACGTTTGGGAATTCCAAATTTACATGCAATCAGGATTGCAAGTACAATAAAAAATAAAGTAAGAAAGATTAATTAAAATTACCCAAATCTAGTTCAAACTTTGAATTGGATCATAAGAGCAAAATTGATGGATTTATGCGAGCATGATCGTGGGTTTTGTTTAAAAAGCTGCGATTCAAATCGCATGAGCAGAAATTGTAGGCAACAATAGAAAAATAGGGGAGAACAACTTTCAGTTCAACAATACACTTTAAGATCTCATGCCAACTTGTTTTGAAAGCTTAAACATACATGAAACCAAATTATTTCAATAATAAGCTAATCATCTTATTGGTCAATCCATTCAATCACAGATTATGCTTTAAAATTACAAAACCTATTTGCCGTCAACTTTCACCAAATATTCAATAGATCAAAAGTAAGAAACACATAATAATTCATAAGAATAGTAAGAGTTACTCACAGGTAAGTTGAATACACCAAATCACTTTTGATCTCACTAAAAATCCTCAACACTCTTTGTAAATAAAAAGAAGAGCATGTTACCTCCTTGGTTATTTCAATATTTTTCTTTTAGCAAACAATTAGATATCATTTGCTTATGGTTTCCTTATGTAAAAATAGATAAAATATACAAGATTTGAGTTCTAAAACTTTAAGAAATTCTGATGGGTTTATGAAATGGATAGTATTATGAATAGTAATTGCCAACTTAAAAAATTTATAGCTTGAGTTTTATCTCATGAATCAGCATGATTTTGATATCAAAACAAAAAGGAAGAAGGGAGGATTCAATGGTAAAATTTTGAGAAAATAATAAGAAGAATTAGTGAGCTTGCTTGGTGAGAGAGAGTGAGTGAAGGTGGAAAGAGGAAGTGACTTGGAGAAGAAGTTTGCATGACTTGTGTAATCTGAAGCCAAAAAGAAGAAGAAGAGCCAGCTAGGAGGAGGGAAAAATGGGAAAAATAGATTAACTTTCCAATAATTATAAATTAACCATTTCCTTTTTAGTAATTTCCTTATTTCTTCCATTTGAGCTCAAATTTAACATACTTGCCAATCACCAAAGATCATGGAGTTTTAATACATGCTCATCTAATATTTGTAACTCTAGTTTCAATATTTCCAAAGTTTTTTTTGGAAATTGAATTTTAATATCATAAATTTTGTTATTTAAATACTCATGACAAGAATCCTATCTCCGAAATTGATTTTAAAAAATTTAGGGTGTTACACCTTTAGTCATCAATTGTCTTTTCTTTATGAAGATGATATATATGACTAAGGCTCTATCTTAAGATGACCTATAATACGGTTCTTTTCTATCATTTATATCTACCATGCATTTACAGTGTTTTCTTGCATCTTGGTATCTACTACTATGCATAATGATTATATTAAGAAACCTTTCAATCATCAAAACACATCTTTAAAAGTAAAATTATTGGATGCAACATTCATTTGTAATCATCCTATTTTTGTTTTCTTGTAAGATATGGCATGTGACATATTTCTGGATGTTGACCAAAAGTGCAAGTGCAAATTTGTAATCACCCAAGTAAGTGCAAGTGCAAAGTTGTAATCACCCAAGTAATGTTATGAAAGTTAATGCATATTTTGCTTGTCTACCTTTCCTCTTGAAAGTTCTCGATATAAATAAACTTGTTTTTAACTTGTTACATTTTTAAGGCATGGAGTTTGAAAGCCCAAACTTTTAAGTGCTATTCTATGTTTAGTTGAAATCTGACTTTATTTTGTCTCTTTGATTTTTGAGTGTGTTATTCTTCTTTTTCTTGGATTAATTTTTATTAAATATAATTTTGAAGATTGAAGATGTTGGTGTGCTAATCTCTTTATGAGGCTTGGTTATTGTTGTAATGCTAATATTTATTTTCATTTCTCTCTAGATTTTGAAGCACCTAATGATCCTAAATTTTTTGAGACATTTGGTAAGAGATATGTTGTCACTTTTCGTTTTGTGTTTGAAGATTTCAGCATTATAGGATGTTAATGCTCGTCAATTATTATTAATATATTCCAGAATTATTTGGCTATATTTCAAGGCCAAGCAACAATAATAATATTTGATTAGGTGTATAAACCTTGTTGGATACCTCCATCTTTGGCATAAGCTTTATGTAAGGGCATATGGGTCTATGTTTATGCAAATTGTATACATTATGGATGGATGCATTATGTCTTTAGCATTACTAAACATTGAACATATGCATTTCTTATTAAGTTAATTAACTTTGAGTTTATTTTTATTTCAGTGATGTCTCTCAACTCTTTAAAAGCTTTTCGGCTATTGACATGATATTTAGAAATGATCAAAAGTTGTTACTATCTCTTGAAAATCACTTATTCTAGGTTATTTGTATATAAAATTATTGGTATCTTCAGTGGTGTTTAGGTTCTTGCAATTGTTCATTAAATATTTTTTGATTTATAATTCAGGTTATAGTGATTTATCACTTTTGGATAATAAATGCTCTCAGATGTTTGTTTTTAGGCTCATTTATTGAATGCTACTTTTTATGAAGATGACTCCCTTTGAGTTTTTTAGTCAAATATTTTTTTTTACTAAATTGGATTTTCTGACATATAGGAGTGTCAAAAATATTGACATGACAATACCACATCATCATTGTTGACATCCAAAGACAATGAACATACGTAAAATTATTGTTGACATCCAAAGACAATGAACATACGTAAAATTAATAATGAGGTGGCCCTGCCATGTCTTTCACATTTTCAATGTCTACAGGCATTGAAAATGATGATATAACAATGCCATGTTCGCATATCTAATGTCCATATATGTCGAAAATAAGTTATATGCTTCTAACGTTTGTGAGTGTCAAAAATGCCACATATTATTGTCATGTCGCTTATTTTTAACATCTATGGGCATTAAAAAAATTTTACCAATGTTTTTCCGATGCTGAAAATCCATTGGAAATAACTGATTTCTAATGGATTTTCCATGTTTTTGAATGTTAGAAGTTAGTGCTTTTATTATAGTGAGTACAAATCTCATCATTGAATGATGAACACTTCAAAAAAGAGCCAGAACTACTTTCTATATTTTAAGAATCCATTGAACCCACTCATGAGTAGCATGATTACAAAACTATAAATCCAAGGTATTTCAATAAATTTGTGCCTCGCCAAGATATTCTTGATGTCTACAATAATAGCAGCAATATGCCACTGGACTACCCTCATTCCTAAAACAGATTCAATCACAACCTTGCAGTCAGACTCAATAATCACCCGTTGGGCCCGTAATGTAACTCCAATTTGACAATCTCCCAGAAGGACATTTGCTTCAGCCCATTCAACATTTAAGCGAGTCTTGAGAACCCTAGTCCTCTCGGCTCTGCATGTTCATCCCTTGCTAAAACAGACAGAGCAGCATCTCCATTCCTCCGTGCAGCATCTATGTTCAACTTAAGAGTGCCCAAAGGTGGAACAGTCTAGTGCAACTCATCAAAGTTGTCTGCAGTGCGTTCCACCGACTGAAGCCGAGCCATCTCCACAGCTAAATCATTCTCCACGAGTAGCAGCAACCTATTAAAATTTATGCTCTTTTTTTCAAAAATGAGATCATTTCTCATCTGCCATACACGCTTAGAGATGATTGCCGCCCCAGCAAGCAATCTGTGATGGGTTTCCTCATCTTGCATCTAGGGAAGACCTATATGACCAAGAGTTAGTGCACTTAAAAAACTCATAGGGGATTCAAAGTTCAACAAATTAACCTATCTGGATTCCCACAACATGAAACCAGAGGCGGACAGCAAACCGGCATCTGGCCAGCAAGTGCATCCGTTTTGTCTTCACCCGAACACAGTGGACAACGTACGTTTGGCAGATTCGAAAACGCTGTTATGTGTGATCTTGATGGTATTGCGTTTTTGCAGAACCTCCATAAACTAATCTTCCATTGGTGATATATTTTTTATTCCCAAAGCTTCCTCCGTACTTCTTCATCCAGTGAGTTTGTTCGGTGCAACAACTGGACATGATAAGCCCATGATGTAAGAGTTGATTGGCTGGAGTTTCATGACATTTGCATGACGGCTGCGTGAGGCTGGAGTTTCATGACGGTTGCATGACGGCT
>JANHAO010018148.1:0-13710 GCA_026873985.1 Saraca asoca
TACTCGCTCACTCTATATTACACAATTGACTGCGTGCACTTGCGTAATTTGAGAGATGAATTCAATTTTAAAACTCACTCAACAAAACTTTATATACAACTCTTATAATATCTCCACTATGGACATAGGGTTCGGTGCCATCTGGATTTAGCCGAACCACGTTAAATCCTGTGTCTTCTTCCCAACTCTTCCCCTTCATCCTTGTCTGTTTTGCTATTCTATTATATTTGAATCGGATATAGGCTTGAGATCTCAAAGTTCCCCCCCATTGGTCAGATTTTGGAGCACATCCAAAATCCGACATCAAGAAAAACCAAGTTAGAAGCTAAAAAGGGAGCTTGGGTGGATGAATTGTAGGCAGTACTATGGGCCTATAAGACCACGCCTTGCAACTCCATATAGGAAACCCCCTTTTTGATGGTATACGGATGTGAGGCAATAATCCCGGTAGAACTTGAGGCTGAGACACAGTGAAGGATTGCTTTTAACCCAGAGGATAATGAGTAGTTGCTCACTGTGAACCTGGATCTTGTGGAGGAAGGGAGAGAAAGAGCTAGTATCAGGATTGCAGCCCACCAACAATGCATAGCAAGGTATTACAATCATAGAATGCGAGCTTGGAAGTTCAAACCCAACGATCTTGTCCTACATCTTGTCCTTCTTGGAGCATGCAAACCCAGTAAGGGAACTTTAGGACCGAACTGGGATGGTCCATACCTTATTAAAAGGGTTGTGAGTGATGGAGCCTATCATCTGGCAGACATGAATGGAGAGGTGTTCCCCCGAGCTTGGAATGCCGAGCACCTCCGTCGTTATTATCAATAAGTGTCTTGGTGTACAAGAGTTGGTCTGTTGTAAATGTGCATATAATTCTTCAAATTCAAAATTAGACTGGAAGAGAGAGTTCTATGTAAAGTTATGTATTATGCAATACAGAAATAGTTGATATAGCTCGTCAAATTCTTATAAGCAAACAAGCTCGCACATTCAAGTATGAAAGTAATGAAGAGAAATACGTTTGGCTTCCATCACAATAAAGTCATTTCATACAGATTGTCCTCAAAGTTTGTTATAAGTCTTAGAAATAAAGAAAAACAAAGTTATAAAGTTCATATCCTAAAAGGTCAGAGCCTCGAGAGCTAAGCTTTCATCAGGCTAAGGGTTAGAAGCTAGAGCATCAGGAACTTCAACCATTGGAGCAGCATCAGTGACCTGAGAGCTACCTTCTCCTTGGACGGCAACTTCAGTAGGAGGAACTTCAACCTTAGCACTCTACCCTTTCCTTGTAGCTCCCCTTTTGTAGTGACCCATAGCTTCAAGAGCTTGGGGTTCGAAGAAGGAGAAATCTAGCTTAGGATGTCTCTTTCACAAAGTGTAGAAGAAGAAGCACAAGTTTTAGTCCTCGTTTCCCTGGTTGTTTCTGCTACCAGCAAGGATGTTTCTACTTTGATCTTAGCTACTTCTTCTTTGGCGAGTTGAAGTTCTCTCTTCAGTACCTCCAATTCTCCAGTGGTAGCCTCAACTCATTGGTCTGTGGATTTTGCATTCTGCTTAGTGGTGTCAACCACTTTCATTTCTAACTGCACCCATGACTAGACTTCATCCAGCTCTATTCTCTCCTTGTTTAGGTCATTGGTGGCAAGGCTAAAGTTTATCTCAGCAATCTCACAATGCTTTGCCTCATGAGATAAAGTAGTCTTCAGCTCTTTAACCTTCTCCCTGAGCTCCAGGACCTCAGTGATTTGAACTGCCAGGTCATCCATTAGAGCGGACTTCTCATCATCCTAGCCTCTGAGTGTTTCAGTGTCAACAAATTTTATGAGAACAAGTGGTGAGATTAGACTTGAAAGCAAATAGGACAACCAAGGCAAGAAACAATACTTACCACTAAGCTGTAATGAGCCACAAACCCTACTAGCCTCCCTATATTGAAGTCCTTGTCCTCTAGCACACTAACTTTGTTGCTACATCCCAAGATTATGCTCAGGTTCTCAACAAAGGTCTAAGCATATGCCTCTATGTTGGAGCTGGCCTTAGCCAACAGCCTCACACTCTCAATATCTGACTCTGCTCATTTGTAGGGAGTCACCTTCTTCTTTCCTTTGATGACCTTTTGCTTCTTGCAGGGAGGGCCAGAGGAAGTAGCAACATTGGTTGTGATCACTTTCTCAAGCCACTGTGCAGGAGCTGGTTCCAGTGAAAGGATCGCAACAAAAGCTACTGGTTGATCCATAATGATTGGAGTCACTTCAACTTTAGGGGCTAGGGGCTGGTCCATAATGACCAGAGTTGGATCGATGTCATGGGTCAGAGGGGCCTCATCTTCGTTATCTAAGGGCGACGTCCAGAGGATCAACTCCATTACTTTGTCATAGTTGTCGAAGTTCGCGGGCCTAACCTCTATCAATCAGCGAATTCCTACCTCCCTAGTGACCTCGATACCTTTTGTCGGGGCAAGCTTGTAATAACAAAGGAGGCTTTTGTCAAATCGAAAGTCATTTTTAAGGCCGTCAGGCATCAAGAATTGATCTAAGACCCCTAACTCCTTGGCCCCTAGCATTGGATGCTTACCAGTCCTGTCTGCAAAATCAAGAAAAGGTCAGAATCAAGGGCAAATATCAAAAAAGTTATCAAGTTTACTCATACGTAGCCCACCCACTTGGAGCAAGAACAAAGTTGAAATTCTTAAGGTAGCACAACAAGGGGCATGAGATGTAGAACCAACGCAACTTATAGCACCCCACATTGGACCTCCCACTGGCATGCTCTTATACGGTGTTTACCTAGCCAAGAGCTAGTAAAGCCCGTCCTTTGAATTTGCGTGCCTTAGATCGTACAAATAACACAGAGTTTCGGGTGACGGTGGAGGAAGACCGTTACCTAAGTGGATAAGGGCCAACGAGATAAGTGAAGTGTAAGAGTTTGGTGAAAGTTGAAATGGACTGAGTTTTATTTTGTTCAAAAAATTAATAATGAAGGGTTGCATGGGAAATCTTAATCCCACTATAAGATGCGGAAGACTGATAGCTACGAAGCCCCGAAAAGGATAAGAGGCATAATCATCCGGAGCAAGAACCATAGCGTTGCATCCTTTGGGAATTTGGCATGATTGAATTGTAGTTTGGACATCATGAAGACACATAGTTGAAGAATGTAACTTGAATACATGACGGTGAAGATGTTGGCCAGCAGCGACCTCTCGGCCCTCGGTGTGTCCTGGATGAGTGCTTAGGTCCATAGCGACCTCTCGCCCACTGGAGGTCACTTCGTCAGTACGTCATACAATCCCCACACTCTGGGATGAGTTTGATTCATAATCCTCACTCCTAATTATATGACAGCGATGTGCATGACCTGCTCCCATCTACATAAAGAAAAAAAGGTTGGTTAGGTCGTTGAAAGCGAACCGTATCGAAGACTAAAACTAATGACCCCCTACACTGTAGGCCATGCACATCCTAAGTCACCACATCAACAACCCAAATCCCAGCAGACAGAGGGGACATTCCAGTCGAATCACAGAATCTCAAAAGACTAAAATTAATGTCCAAAATCCTAAAGGCTACTGGTAGCCCAACTGTTCCGATCCAAACAAAACTGAGCATCTAAATCATCTTTACCTATTAATGTTATCGTCTTCTAACCAGTCATAATCAAGTCCCTTATTCCTATGAGGGAAGAAAATGTAGAAAAAATGCAAAGCTGGAGGGAACATACCATGGTTTATGGAGACGAAAGGTTCAAAAAGTTTGGGTAATAGCAAGAAGAACAGATGGATAATGATGGAACTGGTAGTGAAGAAGCTATCACAACAACTGGGGAAGCAAATGAGTAGGGGACACTGGAACTCTGAAAATTTTCAAATGGCAAATTGAAAGGGAGAGAGAAGGCACTCTTAATTTATAAAGGGGGCACGATCCCACCATTGGATCAAAAGGGCTGTCAATTACCCACGATCCAACAGTCCGGGGAGGATAATGGCCAACTCATGATGATGCAGCACACATGCACCAATACCAGGAGTAATTATTACAAACCACCCTGGGGAATTGAAGAGCCAAGTGTGAGACAAGTGGGAGTACCAAATGACTCATTGGGGTCACAAGTTGCTCAGTACTCAATTGTGATGACATCTCAAGACCTTGTGTCCAAAAAGTGCTAGCCATGCATAAAAATCTTGTGTGAGCTGTGTCCAAGAAGTGGTTTACCTATAAAAATCTTGCGTGGACAATCTCAAGACCTTGTGTCCAAGAAGTGCTAGCCACGCACAAAAATCTTGCGCGAGCTGTGTCCAAGAAGTGCTTCACGCACAAAAATCTTGCACAGACAATCTCAAGACCTCACGTCCAAGAAATGCTAGCTACGCACAAAAATCTTGCGTGAGCCATGTCCAAGAAGTGCTTCACGTACAAAAATCTTGCACGGGCAATCTCAGGACCTCACGTCTAAGAAGTGTTAGCCATGCACAAAAATCTTGCGTGAGCCGCATCCAAGAATTGATTCAATGCATAAAAATCTTGCGCAAACAATCTCAAGACCTCACATCCAAGAAGTGTTAGCCACTCACAAAAATCTTGCGTGAGCCATATCTAAGAAGTGCTTCACGCACAAAAATCAAGCCATGTCCAAGGAGTGCTTCACACACAAAAACCTTGTGCGAGCAACTTCAAGACCTCGTATCCAAGATGTGCTAGCCACACATAAAAATCTTGTGCAAGCAGGCATGACCAATTGGTTATGTGGCAAATATCTTTTAAACTAAAAATTATTGATTTAAGCCAATTGGCTCAAATTTTATTCTTGCAACAAGGCTTGATTAACCCATTAAACACTTCATATAATAATTACTGAGTTATAATTTTGTAGGAGTAAGTCACATTGCCAATAGTAACCAATTAAACTATCCATGCAGCAGACTTGGAAAGACAAAGAGTACAAACACAATGCTCAAATCTTTATTAAAAGGCCTCCCTCAACAAGGTAGATTTACATCAGAAGAGCTAATACACAAAGATAAAGCAAAGGCTTAAAGTCTACACTCCCACAAGGGAAAAGAGAGCCAGCTCCCAAGAGACAAACTCCTATCAGATGAAGCATGAACAGACATGGCTACTCCTACTTATAGCCTTTCTTAGCCAATGATTCCTTTCTTGACTCAAACCCCAAGTAATTCAAAAAGGAGTCAGGAATCTGAGGTGAACCATGAAAAAGTGATTCAAGATCTGTGCAAGACTTCCCAAGATCCAAAAAGAGAAGCTACACAGGGATGCTACATGTAATAGACTATCCATGTCTTTGAAACCTCTACAACAGGCTATCCATATCTCAAAAAAGCTTCACTAGAAGCTAATTCGCTAGAAGAATAAGTGGCTTGACTAAGGCATCCATTGGATGACCTCACAAGGAAACAAGAAAAGCTTCACAGGCTTTTATAAACCAGCTCGGGTCATCAAATGACCTGAGGGACATTTGGCTATTCTAAATCGAATGGCCCAGAGATAACGAAACCATCATGTTAACGGCTAAAACTATGCACAATGAGGGGTATGGCCTAAAGCAAGGGGAATGAAAGCCTGAAAGATAAAAATGACAACATGGCAGTCTGAGCATGAGGACTTGGCCACATTATAGATTGCAGATAAAGACTTTGACTACTAGTTGCAACTTCTAGCCCACAAAATGAGCTGAGAGTTTAGGGGCTTATGTTATGGTCATTTCCCAGAAACATGATTTCAACTGGCCAAGGTCTAATAAGAAGCACAACTAACCAGAGGGAGGCCAGATTGGAGGATCGAGGTTGCTACTTAGTGAGGACCCTAAGTCATCAGGCAGGCATGAGCTAAAGACATCATGCAATGTCACAGTAGGGAGTGCAGCTTGCTGAGAAGGCTCTCAACCTGTCAATGAGGAGCCTATCACCCTCGAGAGGGACGAATAGGCAAGGATAGTGAAGTTAGCCAATGCTTCCAGCTCGTTCATCTTCTAGCTCAACCACTAGAACTAGATACATGTACGGAGCCTAGTCAACAATCTAAGGCACATGTCTCTAACTAACTTAGCCTCCAAAGCTACACATCAGCTCCCCGAAAGTCTGATAATTATTTGCCCAGCATTAATTACCTGATGCCAAGCATTAAATGCCTGGAGTGGCGGAAATAATCATTCTATTATTTGTAAAATTATACTTTTAACCCTCCCCCCTATAAATAGGAAGGGATGGTCACCATAAAAAAGGGAGGAGATCTTACATGCAAAAACTCTACTGGAATATAGAAAGAGCACCATACACTGTGAGAAAACACTGCAATTGCATTCAAACTTTGTAAGACAATCCTTTAGTGAGCAAACAAAGACTAGCTAGACATAGGACCTAACTTGGCTTTAGCCGAACCATGATAAACTCCTGGTGTTTACTGTCTCTCTTCTTTTCTGCTATCTTTCTTTTCTACTTTTTGTCATACGCTACTTGTATTTAAGGGTAACATTGAACTTAAACTAGTTGACCAAATTTTAGTGTTAGCAGTTTCTTTTAATGAAAACATATTCTTAAGAATATTCTCATTCCATAAACATGTAGTATGCAATATAAGAGATAGAATAAATTAGAAATGCAAGAAGATGCAGATGTCTAGTGGACAAGAGTAGAAAAGGAAATTCAGTAGTAGATATGAAAGAAAAGTATGTTACGGAGATGTTTTTGTTTGAGAACTTACATTTAAAGGTTAGAGTTAGAAGACCTACATGCACTAGGAGATACATATTCATGTATCCGTAGTGTGATAGGAGATCTATGATATGTTTTGGTCACCCATGGTGAATACGGACCTGGAATAGGTGCAAAAAGGCACAAATTTATAAGAAATGTTATGTGTGATCCTAAGGGACAAATTAGTTATAAGTTTTTCATGTTATAAGTTATCAATAGACATCACTCTTCCAGTGATTACCAGTGCTAGTATAATTGTGTTTATAGATTTTACAAGGTTTATATTATGATATCACCTTCGTAAGATAAGTTTTATTATTAAGTTCGTAAGTATAATAGGATAAGAAGATTAGTTTTAGTATGACAAGATATTAGTTATATGAATATTGGAGATGAATGCATTGTTTGATTTATAGTTATATATATTATATAAATATGTTTGATCAAAATGTTTTCAACCTAAAGATGGGTTAGTTATTCTGCTAATTGAGTAATTGTACTCGCACTATTCATTAACATTTTTTAGGTTAATGAATTTTATAGAAGCTATCTTAGTTAGGAAGTACTTCATGATTACATGTGATTGAAATAAGTTATGTGGTTTCTTTGAAATACTCTAGTAATTAGTGTTTGTTTAGTCAGACATTAGATTCCAGTTATGGATTTGATTTTCAGAAAAAAGGATTTATTCATTTTAAGAATAAGAAATTATTTATTTAAAAAAGTCTTGCATCATGAGTTTTATATGAAAAGGCTCAAAAGATATATTTTCACATTACTTTCATGTTTTTAATTTATAAAAGCAATTTTAGTAAAGGATTGCACATGGATTTGCAAATCACGATGGAGTGATTCATGCCAATCACACCCTGGATTTTGGGATGTCACATAAACCCAATAATCAAAACAGCTAATGCAAGTCCAAGACCTTGATCCATGTGTGTTTTTATTAGACCTCCTTTTGAGCCAACAACACCTAACTTATCAATATGGGTAACAATAGTCACTAGGACTTCAATCTATAATTTACTTGTGACTTCTTGAATAACACCTTCAGAAATCCCTAAACCAACCTGTAGTGCAGAATTATCCATACCAGTAGTAGTGGTGGGCATTTTTGATTTATAAATGTCAAGACTAATAATTAACATGTTAAGAGACCTCGTGGACGCAATACCAACCTAGGCACTATAACTTTTTATAATCGGCTATGGTAGAATTCCAAATTCTAAGAGATGAACACTCTTTTTGTTCATGGACAATAATCCCTCAACCATAATAGAAGTGAAACAACTTTTCATACCTAAATTTAATCCAACACCTTTCCTTATCATTCTAAGGACAACCAAAGGCATAACTTCAATGGAAGTGACATAGATACTAAGACCCTCATCTAAATAAATGGCCTTAATAGAATTCCATTATACAAAAAATCTTCAATACTCAGAACCTTAGCTACCTAGTTGCTTATCATATGGGCATTGGTAATAGTAATAAAATTAGGGGTAAATTGTGTACATGTATCCAAAATTTTGTTGTGGAGATATCAATTTTAGCCAATCCAATCGATGATTCCCATTCTTTAACATTTGACAAACTTTCCCATAAAATGCCATGGATGGCCAGTGTACCTTTAACATCCTAAGTTGAATACATTAACTTTATCAAAGCACCTTTATTGAGGATATTTTTCCCTAACACCTGAGCAACAATTAAGTATGATAAGGTTTTCTCCATAACTAGGAGACAGAGCAGATATAAGATGATGTCATTATCATCATCCACTCTTGAACTCCATTTTATATTTCCTCTACTTGAATCACCCATAAGTGAACATCTCTAATCAAAAACTAAAAGCATCAAACTATAGCCGTTGTAGATAAAACTACATGGAACTCTCACTAAATGCTCATTTTGTGGCACTATTTTGGAAACTACTTAGCATCTATTTCTACAATGTCCTTTTGCTTGGGCATTATGGTTTGGATGTAGTTTGACAATAAGAGCAAATATACCAAGACATTAGGTACTAGATACAACATCGTCAGAAAGAAGGCAAGAAGAGGCCTATGGTTCACAAAGAGTTAAACATTCCTATTGCTATCCTAATATACACAATTTGGTTTCATAGAAATCAAGTTGTGTTTAAGGGCCATCCATCTTCAAGCCAAGCTACTCTAATTTAGTATAACATATGGCCTACTCAAGCAAAGAAAATTAGGGATTTGACATTGGATGCTAATATGAGAAAACAAATTCAGTTCCAGAGTGTTTAACCCTATGTTGATTATCATCCCATGCTCAAAATGCCTAATGGTTAACTACCAAAAAACTAAAAAATAAAAGGAGTAAAACATATTAGTTATTTTCTCCTAATTTTATCTTTGAATAATCTCATTTGTATAGGAATCTTCTATAAGGAAGGAGTAAATTGTCTATTGCTAAGGCTTCAAAAGTTACTCGCTAATTCTCCAATGTAGCAAGTATAGGAGCTTCAGATCAGGTTAGTCCAATAGTAGCATTACATCAAAGCTACTCTTAATCCATTGTAGAAGTACAAGTTGTTTGCTTAGTCAGGCCTAAAAGGATTTATTTCACAATGGGAATTGGAAAGGAGTTATGTTATAAACTATAGTTAAGCTTTTTTCTTTTGATTATGCTATTTCCTAGTCATCTCAAAAAGGATCTTATAGTCCTATTGTGACTATTAGCTATGATATAATGTGATTGGAAATGATTGTCTAGTTAAAACTCTATTGGGTTGTTGTCTTTACAATGCTTATAAACATGGATTTACATGTTGGTGCTTTTTGGTTAAAAAGGAGGAATTATGTAAGATCCTATATACAACTCTCTAATACAAGCCTAGTATCTTATTAATATATTACTAATCATTGTAATATTTATATATTTTTATTTTCTATATATTTAGTCTTTTGTCCAGTTTATAGGTAAAATGGAGTTGCTTAAGTGTTGTTTTAGTGATTTGGCATTGTTTTAGACTTTTAGTTGTATTTAGAGTTCTAGATCTCCATTTAGGATGATTCTAATATCATTAAAAATCTAAGATAAAGGCTACAATTGTTATGAAGTGTACCAAGCCCGATTCAAATGTTTGGTAGTTTGAAATTAGCCTAAAAGTTCAAGAAGGACCCTAATCTCATTGAAGCCTGACCTATTAATGGTAATTTAATGTTATTTGGAGCCACAAAGCTCTAATCAATACAAACCTAGGCCCATTACAAATATAAGATCCATATCCAACTTTTTAGAAGAGATCGAAGTCTAATTCTACCTTTATCTAGCCAAGGTCAATTGTTAAAGCCAAAAAAAGAAACTATATCAATCAAAATCCCAACCAAATCAAGATTGCTTAAAGATCACTTCAAATCATGGAAGGTTGATCCTCTTTATTTTTGTATATAAATATGAGTCCTCTTAGAAAGAAACAACCCTTTTATTTTTGTATATAAATATGAGTCCTCTTGGAAAGGAACAATAACTCCTCTTCTTCTTCTTCTTCTTTTGATGGGCTTAAGTTAATGAAAGTAAGGAAGAATGATAACGATTATTCTAGGGTCTAAGTGATTCTTGGCTAATTAATCAAAAAATGAATAATAATTAGGTGTTGATAATCACTCTACAAATTGAAGATATGAATCTTTCTTAAATTGAAAGTTTCTTGATATAAAGTTTCCTTTAATATTTAATTTCTATTTTCATTTGTTATTTCGAATCTAAATTCAAAATCCCCCTTTTTAATTCTATTGCATTTAAATTAATCAACCAATCTCTAAGGCTCAACCTAGATTCACAAATACTATAAAATTTAAGGAGTAGTAAATTTATTTCAAGCGGATTCAACAGCCATCAATTACTTACGTAAGTCAATTTTGTTTTACTATTATACAAAGTTAATAAAAGAGTGATTTTTTTTTTGAAACTGTTGATTATGGAAAAGAACTCTAGCAATTATCATATGGACCCAAATATGAGTAATATGCATAAAATCTCAAAATGATCATCAACATACATCATAATTGACCCCCTGGACAATGCTAAATAGTCGCAGATATGGCCACACAAAATCATGATAAGCCTTGATTCAACTAAACTGAGGTAGAGCTAATCCTACAGTTTATACAAAGTAGTTTAGTTTCCTTGATTTGCTAGGAAATCCTATCAAAATACCCTTTACCAAACAAGGTGAGACTATCTAGCCCCACTAGATATTCAGCCTTGACATTACGTTCATGGAGAACCATAAAGAGAGAGTAGTGGACATAGATATGAACTGTTCCTATTGGGCAATTCACAATTGTTCCCAGAGTGTCCTTATACATCAACATCCTATTGAGGTGGAGCGGTACCTAAAAAATGTACAACAATGAGGGTAAGCCATATAGATTTTGTAAGTAAACTCTGAACAAAAGTATTTTAGCAATCCTATAGTCTTGAGTGTTTTATCCCTACTATTCTTTACATGCAACACTCACTTATACTCATGCTTGGAAGAAGTGTCTTATTTATTAAACACTTTCATGTTTCTCTCATATTACTCTTTAATTACAATTAGAAGCATAATCATTTTTATATAATTCTTCAAGCACAAGCAATTCATGCATACTTTGTTCACATTTGTATAGTTCTTGCATAATTAGAATCATTTATAAATCATCCTTATTTGCATACTTATGTGTAATAATAATTTAAACATAAGTAACAAAAGCATAAATAATAATCCAACATGATAATACATGCATTCGCAAGCATATATTTTTCCAACTTATTACTTTTGGGTGTCCATCTCTTCTCCTTTTATTCCTTTGGGGCTAACCTTATCTGTCTTTCCTCAAATTCATATAGTGCACATGCTTGCATGCATTTATATCACCCCCATTTCTCTTGCCATATTCATGACATTCATATATTCTTATTATAGGAATATATCATCATGTGTGATCAAACTTTCATTGATTTCTCAATTCATTGCAAATCTATATACAAGGCCTTTGGAGCCTTCACATGAATAGCAAATTTAAGACAAACATAACCTATTCTATAGGGTTTGGCCAAAACATATATATATATATATATATATGCACACAATGCATTTATTCTATCCAATTCTTTGCCATTTAAGCCCTTAGGCCAAAATTTGTGCCACTTTATACATTGGATTTTATTTCCCCCATTTCCTTTGACATTCAAGCTATTAAATTGCATATTCCTCAAATTCAAGTTTTAGGTTTAAATTCATGTTTTCCCAAACACAATTTTGTGGGCTTCTAACATGTAGTTAGTTACTATGCCCATTCATGCTTGTTTAACAATAAAAACTGATAGAGCTAATTTGAGCCCAACAAGCCTCTTTCTCAATGCCTTAGCATCTCAATCTACCATGCATTTCAAACAAGGAACCAAAAATACTTAACCTTTTTTGAGCTCTCATATTCAACCATAAGGACCATTCCAAGAGAAAATTTTTTCCTCTTTCACAAAATACAAACAAGTTAGTGGCCTATTAATAAAATAATTCACACATGGTTCAATATTCATAGATTGGGCTTGCAAACATATAAACATAAACATAATAAATCTAACAAATCCATTTAGCATTTAAATCACCTAAACCATGGATTTTTCCATCAAGTGGTCAAACCACCCATCTCCCATATTTCCCAAATTTTCTTGATTTATATATGAAAGATTCTATTCATGGGCTTTATAGGGTTTCATATAAAGCATACAAAATCATTTATGTCATGCAATATTCAAGCAATAATTTCCACACATAATTACATTAGGTTTTCAAATGAAGCCTCCATGCAAGTTCCTAATTTTTCAATCATACAATCCACTAAATACAAGCAACATCCATATATAAATCAAAGACAACTTCTTAACAATTTTACAATATTATATCTACCAAGGTTAACAAGCATGTTCGTAAAATTCAATCTTCACATCATAATTTTTCTTACACATATAACAAAATTTCCAAGTAGAAGATAACCCCTCGGGCCAAACCTTAGGGTTAGGTTTAGGCAAAACTTCACTCTTCTCTACCCAATAACCAAAAAGGCTGAACCATACTCCCCTAAAATAGAGGACTTCCATCTTGACAAATTTAACATGCAAAACCATACTTATCTATAATCTCAAACTAGTTTAAATTTTAGCTGTCATATTTAATATTTTTCTTATAGTGGCTGAAACTAACCATGAGAGGGTGGACTTCTCATTCTCAAATTTTTAACATGCAAATTCATTTTGAGATGCATTTTTATGTCACAACATCTTTATCATTAAAATTAACTAGAGCATCTCCCAATTTTTCCTCCTTATGGCCAAAACATACCATACCTTTTAAGAGGAGATTTTTTTCTTTTTCCTTTAAGCTTTCAAACACGTAAAGAGCAACTCAAGCATATCTATCCATAAATATCTATATTCTAAAATTTAATCATGTTGCATGTTCTTTCTTACAAGTTTATTAAAGGTTTCACTTGATTAAGAGACCATTCTATCCACCCAAACTATGTGAGATTTAATGGGTGAGTTAAAACTCCTTTTCCAAGAAGGCATTATTAATTGAGAAAAAGGCATTTTGCTTAATTAGGTGGCAAAAGTAGTAACCTTTTGTTTCGGGTATCTCATAAATAAGCATTTATCACTCTTAGATCCTAGCTTGTCTATGATGATTGATGGTTGCCGAATCTAATCAAGATTAGAAAATTTATAACCAATTTACCCTACTACTTGTAGCATAAGGTAACATCAAGTCGAGCCCTTGGATCATTCTAATAATAACAATCAGATTAAGAGATAAAAATGGAGAGGGGATTGACAGTAGCTATTCTAATAGTAAATAACAATGTAGAAATGTAAACAAGAGCAAGCAAACAACCAGCCTAAAGGAATCAACTAAACTTGAGATTAATCTATCCTTGATCACTAAATATTCATTCAATTGTTAATCCTATTTCTAGCCTTAAATCATA
>JANHAO010018149.1:0-13709 GCA_026873985.1 Saraca asoca
CAGTAGCTTGTAGCCGAGTTTTTAGGTCCATTTGACTTTATCCAATTTCTGCTGAATATTCTAATTTCATCATTTGAAAGGTGCTGCTAAGTAGTGGCATCAATTTACTGCTGAATATTTTAATTTCATCATTTGAAAGATGCTAAGTAGTGGCATCAATATACACATTAGGCAATATTTTGTCCATGAAGCTATAAATTTTTTTCTATTTAAGATGCCTATCATGTCAAGGCTATTACTCTTGCCTATGTTCAGAAGCTTGCTTTTATATAGCAGTTTAACTTTACATTTTTCTATCTCTTTTCTCACTTGATGGTTAAATTCCAGACCTTGGGTGGCAAAAAATTGGCTTTCAATCTTCAATGGGGAAGGTTATTAAGCCTGAGATGAGCTGGATTATGTGAGAATCTCCTGCTTAAATATCATAATAAAATATAAAATTGCCTGAATGGTTAAATATGTCTAGAGCATAAAAATTAATGATTCATATATTTGATGAGGACACTATAACATATGTTTTATCATCAAAATGAATTATTTTTGGTGAAACTTATCCACATTATCATATGTAGAAGCATAATGCTTTTGTTCAATTTCATAGACATAAGATTTTTTTTTTTTAAATTCTTTTAAGAAAATATTTTGACATGAGAAATATAACTTTGTTGACTTATAAGATGTATATAAAATTAAAAATGAATTAAAGTTTATTAAATTATTTATGATTTTTTTTTAAAATAATTATAAAAAAATTTACGAAAATCTATGAAAGTCATTCATAAATCTATAAAAGTCTATCAATGTCAATAAAAATTTTTTAAAATAAAAATTTATGAAAATTATTAAAAATTTATAAAAGTCAATAAAAATTCATAAACTTTACAAAAGTCATTCACTTAAAAAAAATCTATAAAAAATTTTAAAACTCTAAATTAAATACACCCCTGTAAAATTGGTTTTTTTTTTTCCCTTTTGCTTGGAAGATTGAAGTCCTATCCTATATTTAAAATTTAAATATTAGTTTACATTATAAAATTTGAAGGTTACTATTCTTTTTAATACTCGGACCAGGTAAATAAATTTATTATTTATGTAGTATTACTCCAAAAATATTGGAAGGGGCTATGGCCCCATATACCTCAATTAAGGTTGGCCACATACACATATATATTGAGAGCCGCTTGTTTACCTTTTTCTTTCATCAGATTGCGACCCTAGAATCCGAAAGAAACCGACGAACAAATTAACGATAACCAGACATAGAGAGATGAAAGCACAGCTCTACTAGCTTGGATGTATGATATGAATTCCTTCAGTCTTCTGCCCTAAAATCATAGCTTCGATGGTATTGAGACTATAATAGATCTCTACGCTAAGAATCTAGAACCTCCATCGATGGTTGCTGAGTTAGGACAACAAACGATCGATTTCTCCACCCTGGTGGGCCAGGCTGCTCAAGATTCTTATGCCTTCCTTGGCGAACTCGTCCAGAAATGCAGGTCCACCGAACTTTCTGATACTGAGAAGAGGATTAGCCTCCTCAAGTTCCTTACCAGGACTTGGCAACACATGATCCGCCTCAATGTCATTGCCAACTGGTGTCAACAGGTTTAACGCATGCTTCTTTCTCTTCACTTTTTTACTATTTCCACCACTCATGGATTCGGAGCTAATTAACTTCTTTCAACGTATCTCTTGTACTGCCAGTTGAATAGTCTACATTCAATTTTACTTCATTCCTTACTGACAAATTGGAGGAAAGGTGGAAGAAGAGGAAACTTTGTTTTCTATTATATAGTTCCACTGGTAGGTGTTTCTCCCTGGCAGTATTGGTGACTGAATATATCTTGAGAATGTTAAATTCAGATCATCAGCTTCCTATGAAAATAGGTCATTCAATTATATTGCAATTATGCTTTGTCTTCTTCTTCTTCCTGTTTGTTTGTTTTTTTTTCTTAATCTGAACTTAAATAACATAAGCATACTGTGTAATTTGTATAACCTGTAAGCATACTGTATACTTAATAGCGTTTGGTAATTATCCACGAAGTTTTAACTTCTTGGCAAATAAAGCTTTCTGCCTGCCTGCCCTTGATTAACATCTGTTGCCTAGTCAGATTGATCTGATTAAGAAGTGGGCATAAAGAAACTGGCTTAATTAAACCCTGGGGATGAAATGTTGATATGGACTTGGATAAAATAAAATTGTTTTATACATAATTTAGAACTTGTCTATTTGCAGGTTCCTTTGATACAGCGCTGCCAGCAACTGTCTTCTACAGTATCAAGTCATGACACATGTTTTACTCAAGCTGCAGATTCATTGTTTTTCATGCATGAGGGGCTTCAGCAAGCTCGTGCTCCTGTTTATGATGTTCCATCAGCAATCGAAGTTCTTCTGACAGGAAATTACCAGCGATTACCAAAATGCATAGAAGATGTGGGTACCTTGGGTGCCTTAACTGAAGACCAGCAAAACCCTGCCTTAAAGAAGTTGGAGACTCTTGTACGGTCAAAATTGCTTGAAGTTCCTGTTCCAAAAGAAATCTCTGAGATAAAAGTTTCAGATGGTACTGCATTGCTTTGGGTGGATGGGGAGTTTGATGTTTTAGTGACTCTTGGATACAGAGGACACTTATCCCTGTGGAGGATACTGCATTTCAACCTGCTTGTTGGTGAAAAAAATAGACCTTTGAAACTGGAAGAATTGCGGCGTCATGCACTTGGAGATGATTTAGAGTGAAGAATGGCTGCTGCTGAAAATTCATTTTCAATATTGTATTCGGTTCTTCATGAGCTTTGTGTTTCCCTTGCCATGGACACTGTTATAAGGCAAGTACAAGCTCTTCACCAAGGAAGATGGAAGGATGCAATTCGGTTTGAGCTTATGTCTGAAGGTGGCATGGGTCATGCAGGGAGTTCTGGTTGTGCACTGAACCCTGATGGCGAATCTGATTCTTCTGGTCTACGAACTCCTGGGTTAAAAATTATATATTGGTTAGATTCTGATAAAAATGCTGGTACATCTGATGCAGGAGTATGTCCATTTATACGAATTGAACCTGGACCAGATCTCCAGATTAAGTGTCTCCGCAATACATTTATCATAGATCCATTAACAGGCAGGGAGGCAGAGTTTTTCCTGGACCAAAGTTGTATTGATGTTGAGAAGTTGCTGTTAAGAGCTATATGCTGCAACAGATATACTCGTCTGCTAGAAATTAAGAAAGAGCTGGGAAAAAATGTTCAGTTCTGTCAGGCAGCAGGTGATATTGTACTTAAGTCTCATATGGATGAACGTAATATTGAATATAAACAGGTTGGTTCACATTTGTTGTGGGTTTCTCCTTGTGGAATTAAAATGTTACTGTGTTTTTGCTTAATGATGTTTTGCTTCTTTATTGGGGATCATGTTCTTTTCTTGTGGGTTTCGAGTGTCAGGTTGTCAGCTTGTTGTGTTGGATGACCTTTTTAGAGTTGTACTTATGCTTCCTATCTCATGGTGTTTTCAATACTTTGTGGAAAGAGTTTGAGCCAAGTCACCTGTATATGTTAACATATTTATACACTCTGAAGTATTTTTAATGAACTTTTGTCTAGTTTCAAAGCAATAGAAGTAGGCTCTCAATCATGCATATTTAACTGGTTTTGAATTTAGGGATTCCAGTATGCTTCAATATTCATATATGGGATGTCTCTAGTTGAGTTATGAAACTAGTGGTCTTTCTATACATTTATGTGAAGGTTCATATTCAATAGAAATGTGCTTATGGCCAAAGTGTCAGTTTTGGCTATGGATGCTTTCTATAAGTTTTGTAATTTCTGGGGAAAACAGTCATCTACTTTCTAGGTTATCTTAATCAGGTCTAGTGTCTTTTATGTTTTTCTGTATGTGGTTCATCACTATGTTATAGGCTCTACATGCTGTCATTTCATGAAGATATTGGTTTCAATCTTATGGTTTATCAACTTGGTATAGTGGAACCAGTTCATGAATTCATGGATTGGTGTGGTGGATGTCCTGCCAATCTGTGAACTAGATAGTGGGTGCTTGAAGATTAAGGATTACAATCCCTGTGCTATCATATATGAGAAAGGGGATGATGATTATTGAAACTTAATTGGTCAAAACTTTTATGAGCATGAGCAACATTCCTTAATTTGTTATATACTGTTTTCTGCTTCTTTGCAGATCTCCATCATAATTTGAATTCTATAAAATGAATCCTATTGAATAAAGAAATTATATTAAAAGCACTATTTTGTCAAGGTCTATTGAAGCAATGGGGATGCATTTGCACTGTAAGGTTTTTGTAAGTTGATGCTTAGATGAATTTGCAGTCACCCTTGCATATCTCCTTATCGTTTGTGACTTCGGTCTCAATCATGTTCTTGTATCTTGCCTTCTATTCTTATTTCTTCCCGTCATTTTTAGAATGGGCTTTAAGTTTTTTTGCTTATGTCTGCAGAAGGATGATAAGTCTTGTACTAAGGAATCTGAGGGGCAGGAGGTATTGCACATCCGTGCCTATGGATCAACATTTTTCACCCTTGGAATTAATATCAGGTGCCTTTCTTTACTCATATGAATTTCTTTTTCCTAGCCATATTATATATAACACTTGATGTCAGTTTAATAAGTGGATGCTATCTGGTTAATTGAGGATAGGTTGCAGTTTACAGATCAAATGACAACTTGGTCATGGTCCTTGACACATTTTCTGTAAAATTTACTTTGGATTTCCTAGCCTCTCAATTTTTTCTTTTTCCTTTCATTAATTAGGAATGGCCGCTTCCTGCTTCAATCATCATGCAATATGCTTGATCCTTTGGCACTGTTGCAATGTGGAGAAGCTCTAAATCAGGGAACAATGACTGCAGCTGAGGTTTTCATAAGCTTGCGAAGCAAAAGTATATTGCACTTATTTGCATCTATTGGAAGATTTTTAGGCCTTGAGGTACATTCACATATATTTTCTTAGCCCCCCATTTATTAATCTTCATAAATTTTGGGTCAATTGAGCTGTCTTTTAGTATTAAAAATACTGGGACTTATGGAATCTGAGTGTCATTCTTGTGGGTCTACAAACACGGATTCAATACAGTGAAAATACCCAAGAGCACTTTGAATGGTTCTGGTATGCTGCTGATGGGATTTCCAGACTGTGGGAGCTCCTACTTTCTGCTTATGCAACTTGATAAGGAGTTTAAACCATTATTTAAGTTGCTAGAAACTCAGCCGGATCTATCTAGAAAAGATGATTCTTATGGTGATCAAATTCACGTGGTGTGGATAAAAAACATTGATATAGGACAGATGCAGATGCTTGAAGATGAAATGAATTTAAGCCTAGTAGACTGGGGAAAGTTACGTACCTTTTTGCCTAATGCTGCTGGTCCAAATCAAACTGCTGGGCATGGATTTCTTTCTGATGTTGGCTTTGAGAGTTCTATGCATATTGCTGGCTGTCATCCATCAGGGTTTTCATCAGTCGTTGATGAAGTCTTTGAGCTTGACAAAGGGTCTTCTGCACCTCCATTATCTATTGAAAATATAACTTCATCCTTGCAGGCATCCTCTGGTCCTCACTATGGCTCTCCAATAAATCTTCAGAGTATAAGAGCTGGTACCCCATCTCCAAACCAGGAAGGAGGTATGCAGATGTCACAGATCAATAGTGTAACAAAATCTTCAGGTGTTGCCCCTATTTATAATGGTTCTTTGTACTCATCCAGAATCATGAAGGGCTCAATTCAATCCAGTTCTGTTGGATCACTTTCTGCTGGTCAAGGATGGAATGTGACTGGGAAAAAACTATCTGCTTCAAAGTCTGACCAGGATCTGGCTTCTCTCAAATCTCCAGCTTCAGTTGCTGTTGCTTCTTATGCTTCACTGGATGAAGTTCAGATAGGAGTGTTGGGTGGTACTTCTAATGATGTTTTACAGTCATCTAGACTATTATCTCCTCCCCGACCGGCTGGCTCTCGAATCTCTGTGCCTAACTCCAAACTTAATGGGACTCGAAGTTCACCAAATGGGCCTCCAGTTGGATTGTTAAAGTTTGCTGAGCCAAGCTCATGTGCTACAGCTCCCGTATGTAAGATACTTTCTTTGAGTGTTCATCTTTATCATGAATCAGCAAAGTTTTTTTTAATCCATTCATGACAAGCAAACTGTTCCCTCTCAGGTCAGGCAACAAAGTCCACTTCGAATGATAGCACAAGCCTAGATATTATCTCCAAACATGATAAAAGATCTCGAAAACGGACAGCTTCAGATGTGTTAAATTTGATTCCATCACTTCAAGGTCTAGAAACCAGCTTAGGGATCTGCAAGAGAAGAAAGATTTCAGAGTCGGCTTGCTCTGAACTGTATTTGACATGAGGGCTTAGATCCTCAGAAATGATGCCAAAAGCTGAAGGATACAGTTATGGAGACCTAATTGCGGAAGCAAATAAAGGGAGTGCACCCTTGAGCATATATATTGCTGCTCTTCTTCACGTGGTCAGGCACTGTTCACTTTGCATTAAGCAGGCAAGGCTAACCAGCCAGATGGATGTGCTAGACATTGCGTATGTTGTGGAAGTGGGTTTAAGGAATGCATCCTCTAACATATGGTTCCGGCTTCCATTTGCCAGAGGTGATTCATGGCAACATATATGCTTGCGTCTTGGCAGACCTGGTTGCATGTATTGGGATGTCAAAATAAATGATCAGCACTTCAGGGACTTATGGGAGCTTCAAAAAGGGAGTAGTAATACACCGTGGGGTTCAGGAGTTAGAATTGCTAATACATCTGATGTAGATTCTCATATTCGTTATGATCCAGAAGGTGTTGTTTTGAGTTATCAATCTATGGAGGTGGACAGTATAAAGAAATTAGTGGCTGATATTCAGAGGCTTTCCAATGCAAGAACCTTTGCCCTTGGCATGCGGAAATTGCTTGGTGTAAGATCAGATGAAAAGGCAGAAGAAGGCATTACAAGTTCTGATGTCAAAGCATCTGGTGCGAAAGTTGGTGATACTGGGGACAAGTTATCGGAACAAATGAGAAGGGCATTTAGAATTGAAGCGGTTGGATTGATGAGTTTGCGGTTTAGCTTTGGTTTAGGTGTCCTTGCTCGTTTTGTTGTAGAGTGGGAATCGGGTAAAGAGGGTTGTACAATGCATGTGTCTCCTGACCAACTCTGGCCTCAGACCAAGGTCAGTAATTTCTCTTCTACTGATTGCTGTTTCTTCTTGTCTTCTGTTCCACCATTCTGATTGTGTTGGTGTGGGTAAAGCTGTATATCTTTTCTCATGCTTTGGGGTGTCATTAGTTACATGAATAGAGCAGTTACTATGCTTTCCACATGATTTGGTCTAGTTATTATCATTGGCTTTTAATACTTTCCCCCTTTTTTAAATTTTTTTTTCATAAATGGCATTAACGTCGCTATATTAAATGAATCTACAGAGATTTGTGTTGGATTTTTTTTTTATTTGCTTTATACAATTTTACACATTTGATTCTGCACGAGATTTTTTTCCTATAATCGAAGTTAGGATGTTATTATTTTGTCATAATATCTATACAATCTTTATGGGTGAATTTTTTTTTGGAACTTTATTT
This sequence comes from Saraca asoca, assembly GCA_026873985.1. Lineage (NCBI taxonomy): Eukaryota > Viridiplantae > Streptophyta > Magnoliopsida > Fabales > Fabaceae > Saraca > Saraca asoca. Next base: position 7,614 of record JANHAO010018149.1, read on the forward strand.
TTCTTTATAAACTGCAACGTAAATCAGATTAGATTAAGTATCTGGGTATTGTGCTGCAGTTTAAATATTTACACTTGGAAAAAGTAACATACCTCTGAAATTATCTAAATATTTTACAGTTTTTGGAAGATTTTATTGATGGAGCTGAAGCATCATCCCTTTTGGACTGCATCCGGCTGACTGCAGGACCCTTACATGCTCTGGCAGCTGCAACAAGGCCAGCACGAGCTGGTCCTGTTCCAGGGGTTTCTGGGGCCTCAGCAACTCTGTCTTCTATCCCTAAACAGTCAGGTTACGTACCACCGCAGGGCCTTTTGCTGGGTAGTTCAAACACAAATGTTGGTCAAGCAACTTCCGTCCCTGTGGCAAACCCTGTTGGGCCTACTGCTGGTCTGCGTCTCCCTAATCCGACTCTTGCAATGTTAGCTGCTGCTGGGCGTGGTGGCCCTGGGATAGTTCCTAGTTCACTCTTGCCCATTGATGTCTCTGTTGTGCTCTGTGGTCCCTACTGGATACGTATCATATACAGGAAACAGTTTGCAGTTGGCATGCGTTGCTTTGCAGGAGATCAGGTGTGGTTGCAGCCTGCAACACCACCCAAAGAGGGTAATTCTTCTGGAGGTTTATTGCCGTGTCCACAGTTTCGGCCATTCATCATGGAACATGTTGCCCAAGAATTGAATGGTTTAGATCCTAATTTCACTGTTCAACAGGCTGGTGGGCTGGCAAATCCTACCAATCCAAATCCTAGTTCGGGGTCCCAGTTGTCATCTGCAAATGGAAGTAGAATGAACCTACCTGCTTCAGCTGCAATGTCTAGGGTTGGCAATCAAGTAGCTGATTTGAACCGTGTGGGAAATGCTTTGGCAGGATCTTCAAATTTAGCTATGATGGCATCAGCACTCTCTTTACGTAGGTCACCAGGAGCAGGTGTCCCTGTCCATGTCAGAGGTGAGTTGAACACAGCCATTATTGGCCTTGGTGACGATGGAGGATATGGAGGTGGTTGGGTTCCTCTTGTTGCTCTTAAAAAGGTTCTGAGAGGTATTCTCAAGTATCTTGGAGTGTTATGGCTCTTTGCTCAGTTACTGGATCTTCTGAAAGAGATCCTAGGGTCTATTTTGAAGGAAAATGAAGGTGCACTGTTGAATTTGGACCCAGAGCAGCCTGCATTGCGATTTTTTGTTGGGTTAGTCGAATTACGATTTGTTTCTGCCACACTTCTCACTTCCTCTATCTTTCATTGAACTTGCTGCTGTAATTTTATCTTTGTTATGATCTTGCTAGATGCATGGACTTTTAACAACCTTCCCTTCCCTGTTGCAATGACCCTATATTGCCCATTTTTATTTCTTCATGTCATGTATGCAACTTCATGTTCTTATTTATTATGATTTCTTTGCATTGTGTACATGTATCATTTAGCCTGTTGTATTCTTCCATCAATACAACCTGCCAATCGTCAAAAGATGGTTTAGGATGTAAAATGTTTGTGTTTTGTTGTTTGGAATCCTTGCTGTCAATATGATACTTTATGAATTTATGGTATTAAATGTTATGCATGCTATAATTGGTATCACTTGGCTATAAGTACTCAAGCTTGTCATCCTATTTATTTGGCACATCAAGTATAAATGCTGTTCCCTCATCTTGTTGCATGTCTTTCTACAGGGGCTATGTATTTGCTGTTAGTGTCCACTGAGTTCAGCTTCTTCTTCAGGTCCTGAGCGTGAAACGTATCCATCATCAACAGCAACAACAGCAGCAAAACTCAAAACACTATACCACAGGAATTAACACAATCTGAAATAGGTGAAATTTGTGGTTACTTCAGTCGCCGAGTTGCATCAGAGGCCTATGATGCTTCTCGTGTTGCATCATTTATAACTCTTCTCACCTTACCCATATTAGTTTTGAGAGAATTCTTGAAATTAATAGCTTGGAAAAAGGGATTAGCCCAGGTACAAGGTGGAGATGTGGCTCCTGCTCAAAAACCAGGGATTGAATTATGTCTTGAGAGCCATGCTGGGTTTAATACAGATGAAAACTCATCTCCATCCAAAAGCAACATCCATTATGATCGCTTGCATAATTCTGTTGATTTTGCTCTTACTGTTTTGCTTGATCCTGCTCACATCCCTCACACCAATGTTGCTGGTGGTGCTGCTTGGTTGCCTTACTGTGTATCAGTAAGGTTGAGATATTCATTTGGTGAAAGTTTCAATGTATCTTTTCTTGGTATGGATGGAAGCCATGGAGGAAGGGCTTGTTGGTTGCGTGTTGATGACTGGGAGAAATGTAAACAGAGGGTTGTGAGGACAGTGGAACTTAATGGGTCAACTGCAGCAGATGCAAGTCAAGGCAGGTTGAAATTAGTTGCCGACAGTGTGCAAAGAACTCTGCTTTTGTGCCTTCAAGGGTTAAGGGATGGTAGTGGTGTTACAGCCAGCTCTGGAGCAACATGACCATTGGGTAAATAATAGCAGTGGCATAAATATGTCGGGTTAGGGTTAGCAACATCACATTCTAGTTATTGTGATCTGACAAACATGCGTGCACTGGTTGTAGCATGCATCTTTTCGACTCATAGGTTGTGCAGTTGTATTGCAGATGAACTATCAGCAATGGAAAAAATGAGTAGCCTGATGGTGCTTTTTAATAAAGTTTTTAAAATGGACGTGAGGAGTTTGCAAGGAGATTGACTGTTAATATGAGATTTTCTGGTATCGATTATATGTTACTAACCCGGGTTATCATGAGTATCTGATGTTTGTCAGATCGAAAACATTTATAATTAGGTACTAACTTGTACTATATTTTGCTAATAGTGTACTGTGTCTTGTAATAACTTTCGGGGTAGTGGTGTTTATTGTACAGAGAACGCTCAGACTGATTAGATTTGTAAAAGAATTTTGTTATGCTTGAATAATAAACCGACCAAAACTGGCAAGATGTTGAAAATTTTCATTCGAGTCATTAAATAATGTGCCTTAGTTGCAACTTACGTAAGTTTAAATTGAATTATTCCCTGCTTGCATACTTTCCTCTTTCTTGTTCCCTTTGCTGTTTCAATAACTCCATAGGAATACCTTACCATGCGACTGGTTTTCTAATCGCTGCTTCTGTCTATTGCCTACAACATATAACAAGATAATTTGCACTGCAGACTCGGTCAACATTTTACCAGAAGGAAGATGAACAATCATCTACCAACAGGTTTTATCATAAAAATGTACTAGAATTACTGTTTGTTCTTAATATTTCCTGTTTGTTATAACTAGTAATAAAATTATTCTAAGGTCTTCTAACCGTTTAAATTTTCGGAATAAACGAGTTTTGGACACTAGTTTAATTTGCTTAAGTTTAAGAATGATTTCAGCAATAACTCCACTACGACATGAGTATATCAGCAAGCTCAGAAATACACAACGGCTGTAAATACTTCCCTCTGAAGTATATCTACTAGGGAAACTATTACCATGGGAAATTCATATTATTGGGGATCATCCTATTCGTGAGCAACAATCTAAATTGCTCGTCTCTGGATAAACATTTGTCAAAAAGGTTTATATCAACTCAGCAAAATCGTGAATAACTGTCGATTTCATTTCCCTATTTAGAGAGTTCAAAGCATGCTCCATGTCTTCCCACTTCGAAACCTGCTTGTCTGATGACACAAAATCGTGAATAACCCCATCAATGGCTACGTTACTGCAACCGACAGTCTTCTTTAGACCCCTATTTACCATGATTTCTCTAATCTGGTCTGAATAGCTCCATCTTCCAAATGTAGCATAAATATTGGATAATAATATATATCCACCTTCTTTATCAGGTTCTAACTTTTGCAGCTCCCTTAATGCCATCTCTGCTAGCTCCACGTTTCCATTAGCCCTACAAGCACTCAGCATAGCCCCCCATATGGACCGACTTGGTTTCATCGGCATCATGTTGATCACATCCTTAGCTTCAGCCAACCTCCCCGATCGTCCTAAAAGATCAACCAAACATCCATAGTGCTCCACTCTGGGTTCTATACCATAGTTTTCTTTCATATCATGAAAAAGTTTGATGCCTTGATCCACAAGGCCACTATGACTGCAAGCTGTAAGAATGGCCACAAAAGTCACCTCATTTGGTGCCACATCTTTAAGCATTTCAGCAAATAGTTCCAAAGCTTTGTTTCCGTAACCATGGAAGGCTAAACCAGTAATCATTGTTGTCCATACGACAGTATCTTTCTCAGGTAATGCCCTGAAAACAATTGATGCACTTTCAACACTTCCACACTTGCAGTACATATCTAACAATGCCGAGCCAATAAATGCATCAATATTTGTTTTCATCCGAATTACCCGGCCATGCACCAATTTCCCTTGATCCAGTGCTCCAATTTCAGCTGCAGAAGAGATTAAGTTCACCATTGTAACATCATCTGGCTTAAAATTATTTGCAAGCATGCCATTCATCAAAATGACCACTGCTAAGTATTGACCAGTCTGTGCATAACCGGCAATTAAGGAATTCCAAGAAAATATATCTCTGCCAGGCATTTCATCAAAAAACCTACGAGCAAGTTCCAGTTTTCCGACCTTGACATATCCTGCAATCATGGTATTCCAAGAAACAATATCTTTCTCCACCAACCAATTAAATGTTCTCTGAGCAAGCTCCAATTCGTTGCATTTCACGTACATATCAAGAAGAGCATTACATAATATTAAATTTGAAGAACTAACGGATTTCCTCCGCTGGATCCATCCATGAACAGATTTCCCCAACCGTGAATTTCCTAGTTGTCCACAAGATACAAGAAGACCCAACATAGTAAAATCATCAGGTAAGAGACCCAAATCTAACATTCTATGAAACAGTTGTAGTGCTTTTGCACCAAATCCTTTCTTGGCATAACCAACAATAGTGATATTGAATGAAACGGAATCCGGAGCAGGCATATGATCTAACAGCTGAAGTGCAAGCTCCAAATTCCCATTTTCTGAATAAACTTTTATAAGCGTATTTTGCAGATAACCATAGGACAATAAACCCATGACAATAGCATGACAATGGATCTGCTTGGATTCTGATATGCATTTGGAGGCATGGAGTAGATGAAGCAATGTTTGCTTATCTGGGTGTACATGAGCGTGGAGCATTGTATTGTATAGTGCAAATGATTGCTGCGTTGAGAATGACAACGCAGAGAGCATGGTGTTGTATATGAAGAGATTAGGATGAGGAGTAAAATGTTGAAAGAGGATGTTTGCCATGTCTAGGTTCTCTGGGTGTGATATGGCAGAGAATAAGAGGAGCCTGCTCATTGGGAAAGTTTCGCCAATGAGATTCTGCCTCATTATCTGCCCTAGAATTTGCTTGAAGTGATCCCTGGAACTGCATTTCTCAAGTACAATGAGGGTTGGGTGATTGAGTTGAAGAGACTTGGTTGGATCCCAGATGGTCCGGACACCGTCTGAAACCAAACTAAAGAAGCGAATGCCTCGGCAATGACGATACATAAAAAAAAATCTGCCACACACTCAAAAGAATGATCACCAGCTCAATAACTAGCTTCATATTCAACAAATTAACTACATGTAATGAAGCCGTATGCCGTATTGAGAGCTGAAATTTCTAACTGGGTTAGGAAAAAGTTCACGGTTTTACTCACTTTCTATTCGAAGCAATCAATTTTTAAGGCTGCAGACTCAAAATTTTGGTCTAGTTGATCGTGCTGTTGAAAAATTTCACACATTGATGGCAAAATTTATTTTCGAACTGCCATTTTTAGTCATCTCAAATCCTTTGCTGTCCGTTCGCGACATTATATAAGAGCTGGGGAAATTATTAGAATGACTGGATATTTCAGATTATCAAATCCTCGAATTGAAGATGTCACTGCTTGTCTCAGTTAGTTTGCCATTTCGTCAGCCAAAAAAATTGTCCTGTTGGACTTGTTGAAAATAATCTAAATTAGATTTTAAAAATAAAAAAAAATAAATAAAATTGATGTATTGGGATAGGACTATAAGTCTTTTTTATGAAGATAATGTTAATTTATTAGGATAAAGTTTGAAGAGTTTTTTTCTTATCTTATTA
>JANHAO010018150.1:0-13709 GCA_026873985.1 Saraca asoca
AGCTTTTAGTTAATTTGATTAGTTAAAGGACTACTATTAATTTGAGGGGTAGAAACTTGATTTACTAGTATAGAAAACTTTTAATAGAAGATTGGTAAGTGAAGATCCATCATTCTAACGAAGAAACAAATAAATGTGCTAATTTGATGGCTTCAATTAATTTTTCTCATGCTTTAGGTTTGACTATCTATAAGAAGCCTCCTAATGATTTGTAATTTTTATTATTTGCTGATATTATTAGGGTTTCTATCCCTACAATAATTAGTTAGTTGTTTTCTTCTTTTCTAGACTTTTGCCCCTTGTAATCATATATATATATATATTTAGTAATTTTTTAAAAAGAATATTTTCAACCATTCAAAAAATATTATGAAAAATATTTTTTATTTGATAATTAGATTTAAAAAAAAAAACAAGTAGTTAATGTGGTATAATTAAGATTGAAAAAGAAATAATTTTTCAAAAAAAATTAAAGAATAACGGCACTAGTACATGGTCACAGAAATGAAGTGAGGGAACCACAAAAAGGTGTGGGCCCCGTGAAAATAATAATTCAACGTTCCAAGTATTCATCAGATTATCAAATTAATATTCATAATTTCATATTAATGGTGAAATAGCATCTATATGCATGACACCCAAAAAAACCTTTGTGGGTGTGGTAGTCTTGGTCGTGTTTATAACTCATACATGCATATAAAATGTCAAAACATGACCTAATTCACAGAGCAAATATTTGGACCTTTTTTCACAAGAAGACCTTTTTTTTTTTCCACGAATCAAAATTCTATTGCATGAATTAAAATTCTAGGAAGCTAAATTGGCCGTTTTATAAAGTGAAAGAGTTTTTTTGGGACATCCTAAAGTTGATAGGGTCAAATTCTAGTGTCAAATAAACAAATATTAGTCAAAATTAACAAAATAGAGAGCTACACTCAAAATTAAGCGATTCATTCCGAGTAACTTATTTTACACGCCTGCTTCCCTCTGGTAATAATGAATCAGTACCGCATTGACTTTGCTTCAAATGAAACGGGTCTGTCTTTTTGGACTAATCTTCACCCGAAATTTCCGTACTATTTGTTTTGCATTTCCATTTTAGGCATTGGAGGTCACGGATAACTTAAATGGATTGTCCCATTGGTTTTGAATATCAATTGATAATCATGATGTCTTAATAATCAATTGAATACCTATGATAATTATGATGCACTTTTCCATGGATAATAGTAGGATGATATCGTAGTGGGTGTCTTGACTTATAGAACATTAAAATGAAAGTAGTGTCTCAATAGTACCTAAAATAAACAACCAAGTGTATTTGCATTCCGTTTTTTCTTTGCCTCATCATTATACTGTAATCCTATATAGTGTAGCGAAACTTTTAACACAATATGGTCAAATAATTAGACAATTATTAGAACTTTTTCGAATAACATGTAGAAAACTATTTTTGGAAAAAATTAGTTTTAGGAGAATTAATTTTTGAAAAATGTGTTTTATTTTTGAGATATATGTTAAAAATTACTTGAAAAATAATGTTATATTTATGTACATGATAAACGAATTATTTCTTTATGAATGAGTTTTATTTTTTAGAATGTGTTTTAACATTTATTAGATTTGATGAAAAGACATTTTTTAATAGTCGAGAATAAGAAAAAAATTCTTACTTTATAAATTAAAAGATAAACATAAAAATTTAGTGTAAAAAAAATGTAAATCCTTATTTATAAATTTTTATCTCATTTATAAAATTTTGTGTCTATATTTTTCTTATCATGCAGTAAAAAAAATTATCTTATTAGTAAAATCCTAATCTTAAAAGAATTTAAAAGGTTAAATTGTATAAATAAAAGGGATCAATATTCTAGCACACATAAAAAAAGAACAAAAATTAGATAGCATTTTATAATAAACATGAAGGAAGGAGGTAGTGGGGTCTATTGACCCCACTTCCTTCCATGTGTATTTTTAGCTATCGCTCATTGGTTCATTAATTTTCAAATTAAACAAAAACTATTATATATTTACTTTATTCATTTATGGCGAGTTTGTTTTGGAGAAAATAATTAATTGATGGTGAGCCTATTCACATTTTAATTTGTCTAATCACACTCCAATTTGAAAGTGATTTCCTAAATTACTCCTATTCAAATTTTTTATTCAAATAAATTAAATTTATCATTAATTTATTGTCTACTCACATTAATTATTTATTAGCACTCTTAATTTATTATGATTCTTTTTTCTAAGTACAGTTATTTCTTTTTCTTCCTTTACAATTAGAACTAAAAAACTTTTAATGTAATTTTTTCTTTCACACTACAACAAATAATGACATTTTTGATCGAATTTAGCTGATGGAAAATCCATGAAAAATTTGGACCAAAATTCAAAAGTTTACTAACTTCTATTGGAATTAAATTTTGTTGAAAATTCATAGAAATTTTTTTCAAAAATCTATCAAAAAATATTTCTGATAAAAAATTTGTTAAAAATTTGACACAAATTTTTTTAAAAATTTGGACGGACTTTCTAATAAATTTAAATGTATAACAAATTTCTAACTGAAAAATATGTCAGAAATTTAAAAATCATTTTAAGCCATATGTCTTCTCTCTCCTTTTTTTTCGGTCACACCAGAGCACTTCTCTTCCTCTGTGCCATGTTTCTAGCATTTTTAAGGTAAAATCTTTAATTCAAAACCAATTAAAATATTCAAAATGCTTTGTTTAACACACGTTTACTGATTGTTTTTGTTATTTTATTGCATTTTTTTCTTATTTTTGTTTACATAGGTTGCGGTTTGAGCTCTTGTAGGAGTCCCTTTGAAATATATTTTACTTGGATTCAGAGTTTAGTATTTATGTTTGAGAAAAAGTGAAAAAAAAGTTTCAATTTTGGGTGGTTGAATTTTAGTCCAAATAACATTGAAAATTTGGAATTGAATCTTTAAACTATATAATATTTTAGAATTAATATCCATCAATCACTTAATAGATTTTTTTTTTGAACTTTTAAACAAATATAACAATATCATTATATATTATTTTATCACATTTTTTATGCATAATTTATACATTATATAAGTAACAAAATTTAATTAGATATATAAAATGTTGTAACTATTTTCATAAAATTAATAATTTAATATGATAACATAAAAATAAAAAAAATATTTTTAAGGCACCAATGGCTAATAAAATAAATGGCCATGAAAAATTGTAACTTATGTATAATTGTGACGTGATTATGTGATATGGAGAGCCTCTTATTAACAAGAAACTTATGTGATAAAATGCCATATCAATTGGCAAAGGATCCAAAGTGGTTAACAGAAAATTGAAGGACAAAGTATGCCTAATGGCTAGTGACCTTTATATGAGAAACATCCAAAAGTTAGAGAGACAAGCCAGTAGACACAAATATATGTTACCACAAATGAGTAAATGGCTATAACTTGTGGATATAAAATAACATTTTTATTGTCACGTTAATACATCTTAACGGATCAAACGGCTAGTAAGGTAAAAGTCTATGACGGTTCAATGACTAACGATTATAAGGGCTAATGGATGATATAAGGTTTATGGAGGAGCAGGTAAAAAAGCCAATGGCCATTTCTTGTCCTTATATATATGTGTGTGATCTTGTACAAGATGTAAGAGAGACTCCAAGGGAGCTTTTGTGCAATGGGATACTTTGTATAAAATAAATGAACTTCTACCAAATGGAATACTAGAAGAAAAATATTGGAATAAGCGTATAAACATTATGTATCTTGTGTAGAGATAAAGTGGTATGGGTGTATAGAACTCTATCTCTAACTTTATGCAGAAATTGGGAAATTAAACAATATATGGTTGTGGTCTTTATGTTCGGGGGACATGTCCATGACCACTACATTAGTTGAGAATAATCATTAAAGAATGTGAATTCTCTGGATGGCAACAATTGTCTTAAAAAAAATGACAACACACTTTAATCACTCAATATGCATAAATATATTTTATTTGTATTTTATTCACATTTTCATGTCTTTTTCATATTTAATAAAGGAAAGGAAAAATGTAAAACACCCCTCAACTTTGGGGTGGTTGAATTTTGTCCCACCGACTTTGAAAACTTAGAAATCAAACCATTAATTAACACCCATCATAGATATCCATGACACATTATTTCATTGTATTTGGAAAGAACCATGTCGTTTATAGCTTTCACAATTGATAGAACAACCACACACCAAAAGAGGAGTAAATTGTTGTTTAAAATACAAGTGTATATTTTAAAAGCTTTCCCCTTTGTAAAAAGAGTAATAAACAAGTATATGAAGGATCAAGTAAATAACATATAAAAATAGGTAAATTAAAGTGCATGAACAATTAAAAGAGTAAGTAAAGAAAATGATAGCACTGTTGTAGGTTCGATGATTCAAATAGAAAATCATCTCTTTGGATCTATTCCTTTCTTTCAAGATCAAATCCAACCTTAAGGGTTATCTACTAGTACTTTTTCTTTTGATAGCCCTTACAATATTTCCCACTTGACATTTCAAGGACTCAAGCAATCCTACCTCATACCTTGAGGATTTTTCTAACCTTACACTAAAGCACAATTCCTAGCTATAAGATTTTTTACAAATGTTTCACCCACACTGAAAACCTTATACAATATTCAATAATCAAGAAGAATTTTTCTCAAAGAGACTATAATATATCTCAAAATCTCACAAGAGTAGATTTGCAAGTAAAGATCAATAAAGAAGATGTTAACGATGGATTTTAGTTCAATTTGAATCTGACCAACGGAGGGGGGTTCTTAGAGGACCCGAGCCATTCTCTGGTCTTGGAAGTGGGAAAGGAGTGCCGAATGGTAAGAGGGCCAAGAAAGAAGGAGAGAGAGATGCATAAAGATTTAATATGGTTCGGCCAAATTTGGACAATACCGAATCTTACGTCCACAGGGATATTTTTATTGTATTGAGAAAGTGTTTACAGAACTTTTGCCATAGTTTTCCAGTAGAGTTTCCGCTAGTTTTTTCGTTGCCCTCCTCTTTTATAATGACTCTAGCCTCCCATTTATAGAAGCATGAAGGGGTACAAATGGGACTAAAATTAAGAGTACATCAGTTATATCAAATATTAAATGTACAAGACTGCCTAGGGTACTAGGGACTGGCTTCTATAGGCCTCCTTCTGCAAGTAAGACCTGTTGGCCGTATTTGCAGGATGGTGGTGCAAGTTGTTTATCAGCTTTATGCTTAACTTTAGCTAGCTTCTAGTTGAACGAGGTTGTGCTACCACAAGCTTGAGCCTGCTCGTCAAGAGTGCGGTTGGCATTCGACTTCAAGCTCATTTGTTCAGCGAACTGGAGGATTTTGCAAGTTGAAGGCCTCTATACAACGATCTGATGATCTCATCGCTGGGTTAGGTCTAGCTGTCCCTGGGCTCTCACCAACCTTCTACTCAGTTCCAGTTTCTTCCAATATCATTAGCCCCCCAGCTCTTAGTTTGCTTTGCGAGTTGGGAGTTAGACTTTTGCTGGTAGAACCACGTATAGTGGTGTCATCTCATAAGTCTTCATCTTGCGCACTTACTTTCCTTTGTGAGGTTCCTTCTAGTGAACTGAAGCTTTGTGACTCTCCAAGAACTTTATAGACACATTTTGTGGCTAGACCCTTATCCGACCCATTCTGGTTCTAAGTCTAGGAGATGTTTCTAGTGTCGGTCATGGGTGATTGTGCAATTAAAGTCTTTCAAACTAACCTTGCCGTTTCGTTTCTCCAGGTCAAACAGGTACCGTGGTTATCTATGCGTTGGCCTCATTTTTCTTCAGGCCATTAAATGAGAGTGGTTGGGGACTCCCTTCCAGATTCTTTAGCTCCTTCAAGCTAAGCCTATTTAAAGCACATGAATTTCACTTCTCTCAGAGAGTGTTTCAAATGGCCGTTTTAGATAAACCTCTTGATATCCCGATGTTCTAACCTTTGAGTAAGGCATGTATGGTTTGCTATATAAGGAGCTTTGAAGTCCACACTTTTTCTGTAATGTGGAGGGATCTCATACGAATCCTGGATTATGTCCTCACACTTATGGTGTTTCTCTTTTTCTACCACTTTGGTGGACTTTCCTGGATTTTCCTACCTTTGGGGATCAAGGCTGGAGGAAGAAAACTGAAAGCTTAGGCGGGTCAACAGGCTCTCAATTAGTTGTAGCTCTTCCTTCAATGGCTTGCCTTCTAATTGAGAGCTCTCCTCTTGCGTGCCAGTCTTTCTTCCAAAGGAGCTGGCCTTCTCCTCTTTTTTTTTCTTTGTGGTTTTTCTGATTTGTATTCTGAATCTTGGTGATGTATATATACCTTGTTGAGGCTTTCATTGAATAAAATCTTCCTTTTCTCTTTTGATATTTAGCTATTTTGTCCTGTAATTCTCAGACAATAAATTTTAATTTTACATAGAAATAATTGAGCAACCAATCGGCAATACCTTTGATTATTAAGTAAATTTAACTTGAGTGTGAATAAATAATATGCAGATAAGTCAAAAGATGCTAAGGCACGTAGTCACACGATAGCTACAAGATTTAATTCACATAATAACTGTGAGGTCCAATTCACATGATAGCTGTGAAATTCAATCGCATGAAAGTTGTGAGGTCAGTTCGTATGATAGCTACGAGATTCAATTGCATGAAAGTTACGAGGTTAGTTCACATGATAGCTACAAAATTCAATCGCATGAATGCTGCGTGTTCAATTCACATGATAGCTATGAAACTTAGGTTGTGTGCATACGGTGGCTAAGAAAGTTGCTCGTATGCACAATAAGGTTGTTGCACGTGCACGATGGCTAAGAAAGTTGCTCGTACAAGTGACCTCTTAATTGTATACAAACGATGGCTAAGAAAGTTACTCGTATGTATGATAAGTTTGTAATGCACGGTGACTAAGAAAGTTGCTCATACATGTAGTAAGATCACGACGCATGCACGGTGGCTAAAAAAGTTGCTCGTATAAGCAATAAGATCACTGTGCGTGCATGATGGCTAAAAGTTACTAATACGTGCTAGCTTTTAATTGCACACATGTGTACGATGGCTAAGAAAGTTGCTCGTACACACAGTGAGGGTTGCAACACACGATGGCTAAGAAAGTTGCTCGTATGCATGAGCTTTTAATTGCACACATATGCATAGTGGCTAAGAAAATTGATCATACGCATGGTGAGAGTGGCAACGCACGGTGGCTACAAAAGTTGCTCATACATGCAGTAAGATCACTACACATGCATAGTGACTAAGAAAGTTGCTCATACGCATAAGGTTTTAATTGCACACATGTGCATAGTGGCTAAAAAAGTTGCTCAGACACATGGTGAGGGTGCTGCATGTATGCGGTGGCTAAGAAAGTTACTCTCATGCATGAGCTTTTAGATCGCATGAAAGTTGCAAAGTTCAATCACATGAAAGTTACGAAATTTGATCGCATGAAAGCTGCAAAATTCAATCGCATGAAAGCTCCAAAGTTTGATCACATGGAAGCTACAAAATTCAATTGCATGAAAGCTATGAAGTGAAGCTTGGCCATAATTCAAGGCTCAATTTGTAAAGTATGTATTTCTTAAAATCTCAAGATCAAGTCATGCGCTTCCTAGAATTTTTCAAAAGACCTTACAACAATCTAAAAAAGATTTGGGACATTCCTGCCTATTGGACTACAAGCTCAGTATATGGTTCTTACTATACCTGGTTGCTCTTGATCGGGATCCCGTTGAGGTCAAGGAGGCTGTCACACCACGGGATATAACATATACTCTCTCAAATGCCCTCTTTTAATCAAATCTTCAATGGCATCTCTGAGTGCTTGGCAATCTAAAGTGTTGTTTCCCACTTCATTATTGTATGCATAAAATTTGTTCATGTTTTTGCCTGCACAAGGTACCCACAAGGGAGTAGGAGTCTCAAATTCCTCTTTATTCCTTTTTACTACATAGATTCTATCAGGAGTATCCGATAAGATACTGTAGTGCTCGTTGTGAGTTGACTGCTATAGTCATTCGGCCTTGGCCTTCTTTACGAGTTAGGAGTTGTGGATGCTTTTCATATCTTCACTGTCACTTTTCCTCTTACCCTGGCTTGGGCTATCTAGTTTGGGCTTCTTCATACCAAACGTCTCTTCTCGCCTAATTTGTTTGGTGGCACAATCATAAAATTCTCCCAGGTTCGCTACTGGGGATTTGTAAATGCTTTTATACAGCTTGCCATATTTGCAGAGTCCAGCAGATATTGTTGTCAGAATGCTCTCGTCAGATGGGCTTTCCACGTTGTCAATCTCATGTCTGAAATGAGCAATATAGTCCTTTGGAGCCTCACGCCAATGCCAAAAGATTGTGGCAAGGTGGCAAGGAGGTGCAAGATGCCTCTTCAGTGCCCTATAGTGGTCAATAAATTTTTACTGACATTTTTCCCAGTTGTTGATACTACGAGCTGGGAGGTTCCTGAACCAGGCTCGGGGGCGCCTTCTAGGATGATAGGAAAGACACGACACTTGATTAGAGGGTTATTTGTTTGAAGATCAATCTAATCATTGAATATATCCAAGTGATTGTGCGGATCGATATGTCCATTGTAAAGCAGAAAGGTGGGAATTTTGAGCTTCTGAGGGAGAGGCTCCATTTCAAGCTTCTTAGGGAAAAGAGTCCATTCCTTAGCACGCCTCCAAATGTCTTGAGTTTGGGGCTGCGCCTCTAATCATTTCACCTTTTAAAATAACTCCTCGACTATCAATGGCAATCCTTCTGACTTTTGAATGGAGTCCTGGCGGCTTCTCGTATCCTCCTTACTGCCGAGAGGGGGTTCGAGATGTGCTTGTGATTGACTCTATTCGAAGTTTCAGCTCGTTGCTGCTGAAGGATGATTCCAGGTGTGGTAAACTTTGTTTATTTTTGTATGTTTTAAGCCTGTGTCTGAGCTAGCATTTGAAATGCTTTAGCCATCCTCTTCATTGAGGCTTCGAATGTTTCTCGACACTGGTGCCAAGCCTAGGCTTCGTCAGCCTCGTTGACAGTGGTGTCAGGTCGACTATGAACTGGGGAGGCCAAGCCATTGGCGATTTTGGCAATAGAGGAGCTTACAGTATGACCTTCCAATCAGCTGGTAATAGCATCTGGTTTCTTTACGGCCTTTTCTCTCGCCATTTCAACTCAAACAAAAGAGAAAACTAGAGAACAGAAGGGTCCCATCGGGCGTGCCAAAATATTGACGGTGGATTTTGGTTTAATCTGAGTCCATCCAATGGAAGGGGTTCTTAGAGGACTCGAGCTGTTCTCTAGTGTCAGAAGTGGGAAAGGAGTGCCGAATGGCAAGAGGGCCAAGAAAGAAGGAGAGAGAGAGATGCACAAAGACTTAACGTGATTCGACCAAATCTGAGCAGTACCGGACCCTACATCCATGGGGATATTTTTATTGTATTGAGAAAGTGTTTACAGAGCTTTTGCCATAGTTTTCCAATAGAGTTTTCGCTAGTTTTTTTGTCTCCCTCCTCTTTTACAATGACTCTAGCCCCCATTTATAAAAGCATGGAGGGGTACAAATGGGACTAAAATTAAAAGTACATCAGTTAGGTCAAATATTAAATGTACAAGACTGCTTAGGGTACTATGGACTGGCTTCTGTTGGCCTCCTTTTGCAAGTGGTACCTATTGGCCATATTTATAGGATGGTGGTGCAAGTTGTTTGTCAGTTTTATGATTAACTTTAGTGAGCTTCCAGTTGAACAAGGTTGTGCTACCGTGGACTTGAGCCTGCTCATCAAGAGTGTGGCTGGCATTCAACTACGAGCTCATTTGTTTAGTGAACTAGGGGATTCTGCGAGTTGAAGCCTCTATACAGCGATCTAACGATCTCGTCTTTGGATCAGGTCTAGCTGTCCTTGGACTCTCGCCAACCTTCTGCTCAGTTCCAATTTCTACCAATATCAGAAGACTTAAACAAATTGGGTAACATAAAGAGAGAAGCTTTCTTAGAGAAGGAAGAAGATTTGCTTGTGTTGTGTATCTTGAAGTGAAGAACATCTTCTCTTTTATATATGACCTTGGCACCAAAGAGCATCTTCTTCAACTTGGTCTCCAAATCAAGTAGCTTGCTCTTTCCATAGGTCCTATAAGATGTCACCATTTGTCAGATGTATTGGAGTGGGAGCTACTTGCTCTTTTAGTTGTGAACAAGACATCTAATGAGTTGTCATCATCTATGGTACAAATGAACAACTCATCATATTACTCTTTCTTATTTTCTCTAGCTAAAATATTGTTATGCCAAGTTAGCATAATGTGGCCGAACTAAAAAGCAACCTACATGCAGTATCAAAATTTATGCAAAAAAATCAAAACTGTAGTGTGTCAAGGAGCAAGAAGTAAAGAGCAACCTACATACTTTAGCTTTTTCCAATCTTTTTATCAGAGAAAAATAGTTTATAGCAAACTAGAAGGTTGTACAGCAGTCTTATAGCTCAAATAGTTCCAAATAAGTGATATTCATTAGTGAAAAAGTTGTTGTAACAATGCTAAGCTTATTGTAGAGAGCAAAGAGAAGCTATCCAATTTTCCAAAGAAATATAAGTTTGTAGAAATATTCAGATTTTCAACAAGAAAATTACACTACCATATGCATCTTAGTTTACTGCAAGTTTATGATAAACCCTACTAGGATAGTTTTATAAGGATAAAAGATATAATTAGCATTTAAGCATATGTCAGACTTTGTTGTAAAATATTGTGGCCTTTATCACAAAATGAGGAGCAAGTATGAAACCTTTTAAACATGTTGCACATAACTAGTTCATATAATAGTCCTTAATCAACATAAAAGGGCCATGCTTGAATTGTTATAACCATCATAAAGTCATTGGCTTGGGCAATTAAATTAATCTTGCAATAGATTTAAACCAGTAACTAACTCATCTTATAAGAGCAAAGAGCATAAGAATAATTAAGCTATTGTTTTGTAGCACATAAAATTAATTAGGAGCTTCATCATCAAAACTAATTAGTTCAATCAATTAAACACTTGGAGTCCCACAACAATGATTATAAGAATTTCATGTTCTTTTCTTTTTTTTTTCATTTTCTTTATAATTACTCATTATAAAAAAATTAAAAGTAAAAATCATCAAAAGTAAATATCAATGTACTTTATAGGTTGTGTTTGATAAATGACTTTTTGATTAGTGTTTAATGGATTTGGGTGGTTTTAAAAGATTGACTTGATCAATTTGTTATCTTACCTGTCTGATGAATAGCAATTTAAATTACCGAATTGGCTTTCAATCCTCCCATTGCAAAAGGTTGAGAAATCAAGATATTTTTATCAGCGGATTTACATTTAATATACAAAAAAACACCCTTATCTATGACTTAAGGAATTAATTATGCCTCTATCATTGGCAAATACAAACCAAACCTTCTTAAAAGAAAATCTAATAAATAATAAATTATAATAACTTATTTCTTAAAAGAAAATCTAATAAATATCTCAAAATTATAATTATTTACTTCTTGAAAAATCTAATAAATAATAAATTATAATGACCTATTTTTTAAAAGAAAATTTAATATGATAAATAATATATTAAAATCTAAAATATTATTATAAAATATATTCATAACTTTATATATCATTTTACATATAAATTATTAAATTGATCAAACATTTTTATACAAACTGTTAATATTATTGATTGGTCAAGTAGATTGTTATAATTAATAATTAATATAATCTATTGATTAGTAAATAAGATCATAGTTTTCACAACGAATATAACAACTCAATTTTATTTCATTTTAATTTTTTCTCATTTTTTTATTGGATAGAGTGTCATGTATATTAGAGTTGTTAACAAAAACCCATTCAGAAATTATTATCAAACTCAATTAAGTTTGAGAAAAAATGACTCAATTACCTTCTGAGTATCAGGGGATCTTAATAGACAGCATGATAAGTATTGAGATAAATTTAAACCCAATGCTCATAACTAGTTGAACTAATCATATTTGACTAGTCAATTAGATATTTATGGATATGTTAATCTGTAGTAATCATATGTACTCTAGAAAACCTGTTTGAAAGTGACATTACAATATACTTCTACTCTCAATTTTAAATTTTATTATTAGCAGACGTAAGTGATGCCTATGATAAACTGAAGAGCAAATAGCGACGTCTTGTTTGTAAGTGACATTATATTTGCCTTAGATTATTCCAATCTGGCCAAAACACAAAGTCTTCTTACAGCTTTCATAATCCACAGTTATAATTAATATGGATTTGAATCTTTTTATTTCAATTTCATCATTTTAATATTATTTTAAGAGAAATAATACAAAAATTTCATCTATAATGAGAGTTAGAATTTTATGAAGAGACTCACAAATTTATATATATCTATATTTCTCAGAAAATAATATTAAAAATGACTAAATAATTATATTTCTCCACTTTATCCGACTTCTATATAGACAATTGAACTTTCATGGGAGTGAAATCTCCCAGGGTGCCAGGTGGAAATTCCTTTCCTTCTCACAATGCGACGCAACAGCCAGATGCCACGTATATTGTTTGAGGTTTAATTTATTCGTTTGGTCGTAATCCATCCTTATCTCGAAACTTTCTTTCATATATATATATATATATTTTACGTCAGTGAAGCAGACCTAGACCTTGTCAGTCTTCTCTGGTTTCGGAGTCAACGTATAACTTACACATCAATAAACTATAACACGAGTGAAGAAGTTTAAAGTGAAGGTAATTAAGTTCAGAGATTGAACCCACAAAACTTACAAATTAATAATTAAATATTGAATTAGAGTAAAGAATACGTTACACTTAACTAACGTGTGTATGCAAATTCAAGACCCCGGAAAAAATTGATAAATATTGTGTTTTCATTGGGTTAAAGAATAAAGATCTAAGAAGTATCACTACAAGAATTTTCCGGATTAGTGATGGATTTTATGTCCCTCGCTATAATCCGTCGCTATTTTAAATATTAGCGAGAGAATAGCGACGACTTAGCTAGGAAATGAAGCAAAAAGATGAGGGTTTTCAGAGAAGAAAAAATTGCAATAACTTAGCGAGAGATATCTCCGTAGCTAAATTTAGCGACAGATTTATTCCTCGCTAATGTGGTCACAAATTTATGCAGGAAACAATTTATTTTCGTGAAATTTTTTTCGCGCCCAAATTTTTTTTTTTGCGTGGGCTTTGCGAGGGATGGGCCTTTGCTGCATTTAGTGAGGGCAGTTGCCGTCGCTAATCCCTCGCTAATTTTAATAACTTGTAAATAAAAAGAACTTCAGAATCCCTATCTTCGTATTTGGTACCAGTTCATGCGTTGGTGATAGGGCTGAGAAGCACGATCAACGACAGTGGGCGACGGTCACAGCAAGGGACGGTGGGCGACGATCAGGGCCAGCGACGGTGGGTGACGAGCTTGGCGACGGTGGGCGACGAGCACAGCTGTCAACAGGTGTAATTTTCGTCTTTTTCTATCTTTGAAGTTCATAATTTATTATCCATTTTGTAATTTTCTTCTGTTTTTCTATTGATTAAATTGATACAAGAATATGTTTTTGTCTAAGGGTTTGGAAAATGACTTGAGCCTTAGATACCGAGTCTAAGATATTGTATATTTTTGTCTGTTGTTCTTCTAAA
>JANHAO010018151.1:0-13709 GCA_026873985.1 Saraca asoca
ACTGGTTTATATTCTACACATGGATCCGTGGCTAGGGTTTCAAAATTTTAAATTTCTGCTGTGCTTGTTGCTATGAAACCCAACAAAAGGGTCACAGAGTCTATAGAGGAAAGGAAAGGAAAGGAAGAGTCTAGGTTTGACAAACTTCAAATGGCAGATGAATAGAGGGAAAAAGCCTTCTCGATTTTTATTGTAAATAAACCAACCATCAGATCCAGAAACTCTCCAAATAACCCATGATCCGATAGTCCAGCACATGTCAATATTTAAATCAAGACGTGTTCACTGGGGACAATAATCATTACGTTGTCCACAGAAATCGAAGATAATCATTCTGTTGTCCACAGAAATCGAAGAGTCACATGTGAAACAAACATGTCAAGCTACCTGCCAGATCACAAATTGCAATGGACGAACCACAACCCTAGCTCTCTTGTGACCTGATACTCATAACTTATGCACGACCTATTTCTTGCTTCAGTGGCACACCTAATCACCTACTGATAGCTTAGGTGCACCTAATCGCCCCCTGAGATCTCATGCCAATGCATGCACACCTGATCACTCACTGTGCATCTCACCTCACTTTAGTGGCATACCTAATCGCCGAATGATAGTTTGGGTGCACCTAATAGCCTTGTGTAATCTCATGCCAGTGCATACGCACCTAATTGCCCACTGCGCATCTCACCTCACTTCAGTGGTGCACCTAATTGCCTACTGACAGCTTGGGTATACCTAATTGCCCCCTGCAATCTCCTGCCAGTGCATGCACACCTAATCACCCACTGCGCATCTCACCTCACTTCAGTGGCACACCTAATTGCCTACTGACAGCTCGGGCGTACCTAATCGCCCCTTGTGATCTCATGCCAATGCATGTGCACTTAATCGCCCACTATGCACACAACCACACTTCAGCTCAAGCTCGTGACGTCACTTGCAAGCCTGTTCTAACTAAGGCGTAGTATGCACTGTCGGGTCATGCCGCTGACTATTCACAGTTTTCTTGTGAGCTGAAAACTCACTATTGGTCAGATCATTTTAGTGCTTGAGTTTGTGACCAGACGAGGTGGATTAATTTTACCCATTAAATATTAAGCTCCATATTTGGTTAAATATGGTAGGTAGAAACCAATCTATGAAAGAAGCTTGAATGTTATCTTCTGCAGCACATGACAACTAGTTACACACTCGAAATCTCAAGAAAAAGGACAATTTTCATTACAAAACCTCTTTCAATGAGGTGAGTTTATACAAGAAAATTCTGAGTACAAAGACTGGGGTAAACCCACAACTACAATAAGCAAGAGGAACTGGCCTTTCAGAAGTCATGGCCTATGAGCAGGCCACACAGTTCCAGCTCCTCTTTCTTATCTTCCTCCGAAACTGAGAGCACGTCCCTCTACTCCTTAACTCCCGGACATTTGGAGAAACCAACTGGAATGTCTCGCCATGCAAGGAGACCATAGAGCATAAGTGAAGAGTTGCCTTAATCATAAAGAGGCGACAAAGGAAGGTAACAAAACTTCCTGGGATCCTTAAAGATGGATTACCCATAGAAACTTCCCATAACAAAATTTCCCAAGACCCTCAGAGAGGAACTCTCACAGTAGACTAAACACGCCTTTCAAAATTCCACTAAGGGTTCGCGTCATCATAAGGGGCTCATCTGAGACACTTACCAGGCTATTCTGTGAAAGAAGAGAAATTTCTCATGCCTTATATAGACTAATCCGACCTTTCTGAAAAATCCAGAAAATGTCCAGATGTTCCTAATCGAATGGCCCAAAAGAAAAACCAAGTCACTACGCCAACAACTATAAAACATACACAGTGAAAGAGAAGGCCTAGTACAAATAAAGTGAAAGACTGCAGCTTGACATGACCATTCAACATGTTACAAACAAAGAGTTTGACTATACAGCATTATGGGTAGAGAAGTTGGCAATACCATAAGCTACAAATAAAGGGACCCTACCTAAAAGAATAAAAAATAAAATAAAAAATAACTCCCAACTTGCAAAGCGAACTAAGAGTTAGGGGGCTAATGTTATGGGTATTTTTTGGACTAGGTGGAATGGATCGACAGAGGCCCAGAGAATCGAATCAAGACAAAAGGCATGGCCAAACCTGAAACAAGGTTGCTGAAGCCAGATAGCAGGTCGCGTAGTGTGAGCTTGAAGCTTCCAGCCGGCCAAGGCTATAGCGAGCTTCCCTCAATGTAATTAGGAATAGCTAATGTCTGACTAACAATCTGAGTACACTTCTGACTTATAAATCAGCCTCCAAAGTCTGATAATGATTTATCCTACATTTATTATCCCATGCCAAGCATTTATTGCCTAATATGACTGTAATCATAGTTTTACAATGATAAATTATGACTTGTAACCTTTCCAGCTTCTATAAATAGGAAGGGAGAGCCATTGCATGAGAGATAGTGAAATACATGCAGAAACTCTGTTGCAATAGAGAGAGACTATAAACATTGTAAATCGAACAAAGAGATAACTTCTAAACTAATACAATCACCATCGACATAGGGGCCATACTGGCTCTAGCCGAACCACGATAAAAATCTTGTGTGTTTATCTTATTTTTCTTCCTTTTGCGCTCGTCATTTCTCCTTATTTTATGCCTTGTACAGCAGTTTGGGTTCTAGAACTCTCAGTTGACCGATTACTAAAATTGACCATCAACAATATACATATCTAGAGGCAAATTGTAAAGAGTGACTATTACTGGCCAACATGACTACAGTGCAACATTATAACCAAATGAAGTGAATACATCAAAATACAACCCAAGTCTTATATTTCATGATTGGTTGTGAACTTTTGGTACTTTTGGTCAAATTGTTTCTAAGATTCTTCATTTGAAAGATGACACAAAAAACCTATCTCCCTTCAATTCTCATGATGCCTATCTTATATAAGGAGCTGACTTCATCATAGCATACAACTTTTGAAACATGGGAATTAAAGGCAGATAATACATTCTCTTGAATGGAACTTCTTTACTATTATGGCCTGTCCTCCATTCCTCATATTGAGGCGAGCCATAAATTCTACATTCTCTATCAAATCCAACCTCCTCTTAGAACAACATACACCCTTTCATACAACGGTCTATTTTTTAATGCCCTAATCCTAACTTCTTCACTAACTTCCTTGTTTTATAAAAGTTAGGAGAAACAACGTTATTAGGTAAGTGTGTGTCAGTCATAAGTTGCATAATCTAATCAAATGAATTCTGTGGTAAGTTGAAGTCAGATTATATGCTTGGCATCTTTATTGCTAATGACAACCCTGAATGTTTAGTACAACATATCCATAATGATCGATGTATAGCTTTTAACATTTGATAAAATTTCTAGGCATCTTTATTTGGAGGGTCTTCTACATTGCTCTAAATGATTAGTACAACCTATTTATAATGGTTGATGTACAGCTTCTAACATTCCATAAAATTTTTCGACATTCCTATTTGGAGGCTCTTCTACATTACGTTCAAAGTGAGTTGTAGTGTCTAGCCAACTGACATCCAACATTATGCTCTCATACATATTACTTGCATCATGCAAATCTTATGTCACACCATTGGAAAATTCTGCCTTTTCTATTGATCTATCCTCACCATGATTATTCTACCACCAGTAATCATATTTAAATCCAAATCTATACAAATCAACCTTAACTTTATTAGAAGGTACAAATTTTCTACATTTATATTTGGAGTATGGACACCTTCTCCGACTATCAAGTATATAAATTAGCTGAGTTATTATAAAATCAATAAATTCTTCCACCCCATTAAAAAAATCCATCTTATATCCATTATGTCCTAAAAAAAGTATCATACATCCATCTACGATCTTCCAAAATTTTCATATTCTTTTTATTGAAATAAGAGAAAAACACTACATATTTACATAAATAAATAGGAGAAACTATTTATGGAATATAAATATTCCGTAAATAGTTTCCTTATTATATTTTCTCCTACTTAAAAAAAATAAACAACAGCCAAATCTATTTGAAAAATTAATAATTAATATCTATAATACATTTACTAATTTTGAAAACTAGCAAAATTAAAATATATATAATTTTTAAAATAAAAATATTTTCTAACTAAAATTTATGTAATTTCTAAAGTAATTTTAGTAGCACCATTATTTATGTCATCTAACTACTTAATCTTACATAATCTAATTCAAAATGTATGTAATTCTTAAATATAATTCACCAATTATATTTAGTTAATCCTAATTCAAATATACAAGAAAATACAACTAATAATTAAAAATTAACTCTTACAACATTAAAAATTATAAGTAATTAATAAACTTATAATTAAAAATATGTACTAATCTCAGTGTCCAAGCAAGATAAGTGACAAAAAAACTAATACAAAAATTGAAGTCAAAAACTATAGAAAGCAAAATAAGATAAATCAATTAACCATAAGAAATATAATAATTAAACAAAAATAATCAATAAAAATATAAAATAAAACAATTAAAATAATCTAATTGGTTTGAATTTGTAAAAAAAAAATACCTTAAAAATGAAAAAATCAAATTAAGAAAGTAAGAAACAGCTCTAATATGGTACAGAAAGAATAAGGAAATCAAGAATGAGCGACAAATTACATGCACAAGCAATATAAAAGTTTTTCAAATTTCTTATAGATTTTTCTATTGAAAATCCATCGTACACATATTTTCATCAAAAATTTTGCTGTAAATTCATTGGAAAACTTTTTTAAAAATTCTGCCAATTTTTTGATAGCTTTTCTAATGAATTTTATTTTATGATAGATTTTCAACAAATTTTTTAATATATTTCCAATGGATTTCTGTCATCAATAATTAACAGTATTTTCATTATCGGTCAATTCTTCAATGGTAATATTCGTTGTGTTGTATTGTCAAGAAAAAAATAATGTTATTTTATTTATCTTTGTTCACTTTTCTATTGGACCAAAACAAAATAGTATATTTTCTTTTTATATAATTGAGTTTATTTAATTTTTTAAGTTTATGTGTTTTTTTCATATCATCGTTTAATGTTAAGGTGACAATTGCTTTCAGTCATGTGCATTTGATTACAAATTTAACAAGTAATGGTGTGATCAAATTGCTTTAAATTAAAATATTGAATGATGAATTAAAAAAGCTTATCTTTGAAAGAGAAAATTGAGAAAGTCAATATCTTTTGAGCATAAAAACACTAATTTAGTCTTAACTAATCTAAAAAATTTTGATAGTGGAAAAATTTTGCAAGCTAACAAATGGCCAATTAAAACCTTTCTTGTGTATAATAATAATAATAATAATAATAATAATAATATTATTATTATTATTATGATAGTCGCATGTCTGCTGAGTTAGTTGATGTCGACTGTAATTTCAAATTTATATATATAATTTTAATCATTGATTGTAAAAATTGAAAATTGTGGCTGTTAAATACAATCGCGAGTAATTTACTTTTTTCCCATTATTTAAAGCATCATAAAACTTGTATTTCTAATTCAAATGTTTTAAATAATTAAAACAAAATAAAACTTGTATTTATAATTTAAATATTTTAAATAATTAAAACAGAATAATAACAACATAATAAAACCTCTATTTTTTTAAAATTCAAATGTTTTTAAAATAATTAAAACATAATAAAATCTTTTGGTAATGTTTTTAAATAAAAATAATAATGAAATGTTGTTAACTTATTAGTAATGTTTTTAACTAAAATATAATAATTAAACAAATTCTACCTGGATTATGATTATATTAACTAAATAAAATCTAATTGTAAATTTTATGTTTCAATTAGATAAATTTTATTTAAAAAACCAATGATAAGGACATTAAGAGTGAATTTTAAGTTTCTAGGACCTAGCAGCTTCTATAGATCATATAGTATAACAAGGCTATTTAAGGCATAAATTTTGTAAGCTCAAATGGCGTTAAGTTGCCATTATACGGAAGGGGGTTTCAGCATTTTGCAAAATTATGAGGAGAAGGATTGTAATTAACCTAAATCTTCGGGAGTGACAGTAATTTATCTTAATTTTTTTTTCCAATGGGTTGTTATTTTTTTTTCTTTTTTTAAGTCATAACGAAGGAATGTGAATGTATTCTGAAAACCAACAATAAGGAATAGTGTAATATTAAAAACTAAAACGTGTCTCAGTAGACTTCTAAACGTTTATAGAAGTATAATTCACTTTGGTGTAATTTAATATTTTAATCTTTGAAAGATATAAATTTTTACAACTTCATCGATCAATATTTTAATTTATATCAATTAGATCATATTATTAATCATCGTTAAATTGATAATGAAAAAAAACTAATGACTTATTAAAGTTGTCACATGTATGTTAAAATATGATATAGAAAATTATATGAGTTAAAAATTTCTTAATTTAAATAAACTATTATGAAAACCAACAATAAGGAATAGTGTAATATTAAGAACTAAAACGTGTCTAAGTAGACTTCTAAACGTTTATAGAAGTATAATTCACTTTGGTGTAATTTAACATTTTAATCTTTGAAAGATATAAATTTTTACAATTTCATCAATCAATATTTTAATTTATATCAATTAGATCATATTATTAACCATCGTTAAATTGGTAATGGAAAAAACTAATGACTTATTAAAGTTGTCACATGTACGTTAAAATATGATATAGAAAATTATGAGTTAAAAATTTCTTAATTTAAATAAACTAATCCTACATCTTTGAAAAAAAAAACAAACAAACAAACTAGACTAGAAAACTCTCATCTCATGGACTCTCTTTTTTTTTTTTCCAACTAGTAAAATAAAGCATATGAACAAAAAATCTCTATTTTTTTCAAGAGCTTTTGTTTCTTTAAAAGAATTAATTCATTGGAAGCCCCAAAAAAATCATAAAAATATATAGAATCACAAAAATAAATCCAGAATCTTGTGTTTTTATAATTACAAATGTGAATAAATAATTAAACTATGATAAGTTAAACTTAAAAATTATATAGATAAGGGTAGTTTAAAGAGTTGTTAATAAAAAAAATGTAAATAAACAAATAGAAGTGTCAATAGCCTCAACTCATACGAATATGTGAAAAGAAAAAAAATATATTATTCTATTGATTTTTGCGGTCTTCAACACCTAGTGTTTTTTAAGCTATGTCATTCTCCCATCTTATCTTTTACTTTTATTCTCACAGTTTTTCATAAAAAATAAAAAAAAATTAATCTCACACACTTTATTAACAGTATTGTATTTTTATATTTTATTTTTAACTTGGTTAAAACTCAGGAATATGTTAAAAAGACATTGACTATGAAATATTCAATGACGTTAAAAATATAAAATTTTTAAAATTTTATGTGTTTTTATTTAATTTATTTTAAAAATTTTATAATAATTAAAAATGAATTAATTAAATATACATAAATTTTTATATATTTAATATTTTCAATGTGATTAAATACTTCACTTCTTAATTAGTATGTTTTAGACTAACAAGACCCTACAAGTTATTATTAATATCTTTTTTTTAATTTTTAACTAAATTAAAAATTGGTGATTCTATGATTTTTTTTTTCAAGTTTTTAACGATTTAATTCTTTTGAAGAAACAAAATCCCTCAAAAAGAAAAAAAAAATTATACGTTTTATTTTGTTGGTTGAAAAGCAAAAAAAAAAAAAAAGAATTCATGAGATCTGAGTTTTTAGCTAATTTTTAACATACATGTGACATCTTCATTAAGCTATATCACCTTTTTTTCGTTATTAATTTAATTGATCCAAACTAAAATATTGAATGATGAGATCAAGAAAATTTATTTTTAAAGATTGAAATTAAGAAAATTGGTATCTTTTAATATGAAAAGGTTAAAATACTCCTTATTTAAAAAAAAAAATAACAATAATTGTACTGACCTAATCGATTAGATATATTTTATCTCAAGTAAACGTTGCAATATAAAAAACAGAAAGAAATGCCCACGGCAGCTCATAAATGGAACCGCGAACAAATAAAAGATTAGGATGTCTTTCTTGCACTGTAAAAGAGAAATATGATAAACATAAATGAATATTATTAGATTTTAGTATATATCTCGTGTAGAAATCAGATAGTATAATGTAAACAGAGTGAGAAGAATGACAGAAGGGTATATCAAGATTGATGGTTGTGTTGTTTACCGTACAATGCAGATGAGAAGAAGAATGAGATTCTCGCTGAGTGTTTGCACGTTCTTTTTTTTTTTTTTTTTTTCCATTTGTAGTAATGTTTTCGTTAACAATAATGACAAATTCATGCCAATTTTTCGGATGAGTTTTATAGTAAATATCATAGTAAATCAATTACAGGTGTGATTGGCTGATAGTGGATGTTGTCGATGAAGGTAACATTACTCTTTTGAAATCATAGAAATTAAAAGAAAAATATTTAATGTGAATTTTTTTTTTAATAGCCAGGATGCTTGTGGCAAAATAAGCCATTTTAATACTAAGTTAAATAATCGGACAACAAATAATTCATTAAATAACATACCATCACATTGCTTACTCTGACTGTGTATTATATACTAAAATACTAAATAGTATTATATCTTAATAAGCGTTTTATGTCATCGTAATTGATCAAGATAGCAGGAGATATATACAATTTTAAGTTAATTCAAAGAAAATTATGGAACAAATCCTAGAAAATGAGATATAAGATTATCATTTCAAAAGGGATAAAGTGATAAATATCTGCTATTACGTGCCCAAAGAAAATAATAATAATAATAATAATAAAAGGACCCCATTTGGCAGACTAAAATGACCTCAATATGTTAATTCTCATCAACTAATGAAGACAGATAAATAGTTGGTGATTCAAAAATACAAAAAGGGGGCAAAATACGACAGCCGTTTCAAGATTCAACCTGATGAACTTCTGAAGTTAACATAAACAGATTATGAGCAGCCTGGCCATGTTTTATGAAGAACATTCTTGTTTTCTAGATTTCCATGGACATATACTTTAGGCTCCTTAACCTGTAGAAGATTACAAGCACCAACCATTAAATTCAGAAGGTACTAGACATTCCATCTTAGGTAATTGCAATTACTGACCAGAAAAATTGGTGGCAAGCCAAATTTGAGGCGAGCTCTCGAAAATCCATCTTCGGTGAATAGACACTTGAATCCATCAATCATGGGATGTTCACTGTCAAAGACCAACAAAAAAGGAGATCAGATATGCATACCAATTCCCCGCGATAAATTCATATATTGATGCAAGAATCACATCTGAACTCTCCCATTTCTGAATCTTAGGACTATCATTCCAATATCTCTCAAAAAAAGAAAAAAAAAATGTATACACATACGCTCTTCCAAATAAGAATAAAAGGTGAAATTCATTTATCCCCATCTGTAATGCGAATACCATGCATAAGTGCATCATCAACATGATCTAAATAATGCATGTATTGCCCATCACTCCATGTCAGTACACTATTAATTTTCTTCTGTGCATTGGTTCACTGGAGGACTAAGTTTTTGTCAAAAGCAAAAATTCTCTATTATGCATATGGCACATCTATGCAATGTAAATGTCACAGCACACAGAATGCTTGGGCAGAGTTAATATAAAACTCTGCATTAAACTAGCAATACTAACACCAGTAATTTAACTGCAGAATCTCTATTCATAAACAAAGCACTGTGCATGCCATGCATTTTGGAAGAACACTAACATGTTCTGAAAAACTTTGATTATATACTCCATGGCACATTTGCAAATTCATATTCCACACAGCTTGTATGTGTAGAGGTAGGATTAAATATTTCTTACTAAGAACACTACACTATGCACAAATTTAATGAAAGTAGCCACCAGAAAGGTTGTTCTGTGAGAATTGAAGTGTTGAAGGACAACTCACTTTATAAGAAACGTAAAATTTCTCTGGCGCAATTCTTGCAAGCTAATTTGTTCTTCTTTAGAATACCTGCATCAGAAAATATAGTAACTCATTCCGTACTATGCAATCTAAATCATGGAGGAAAATCTAAGAAGTATATAATAAAACCTTATTGACACAAACCTAGGGCATCAATTGAGATCTCAATCATCTTATTGATTTATTTATTAACTTGTTTGCCTAGTTTCTCAATAACTGATCTGTCTGAACATTAAGAATCAAGAAAAGAGTATATGCCAATGGTTTTTATAATCATTGGTCGAGTTAACTAAAGAAGTACTCCTTTTAACTTTCAACTGTAGAATCAGAGTAGCTACAACAATAATTGTATAGAAGGGTTTTACCAATCTATATTTCAAATATCCAACCTCTAGAACCAAAATGGTGCAAAAAGCACACGATTCAAATAGCAAGTTTAAAATGGTGAGCAGGAGGATGGTAGACGAACTTTTCTCATCCTTCAGTATTATTGTGAAAAATAGCCATCAATACTATGATAAACGCCTTGTGACTCGGCTAGATGGGTTGATGTCAGACAAATTAAGCAGGCCCATTCCCCACAGTTCATCATGGTTATCAAGGTTTCTGCTATCTGCCTCCCCCAATAGGATGGCAATGGTCATTAACAAGAAAGGTTTGCAACAGACTATTTTCTCCTCCACTTTATCCTGAAGTGAAATGCAGAACCATATAGTACACTTATTCAAGAAGCAAGAGTAATATGAAGAAGAGGATTTAAGATCTTATTATAGTACAACTAATGGATATAGTTTTTCCTCCCACCAAGTCATCACTAGCCAAAAGGAATGATCTGATAATTCTTTTTTTTATTTTTTTTTTTTATTTTGGTTTACTGGTGAAACCTTTTGAAACACAGTTTCAGAATATAAATATAGTCCAGCTAAATCCTAGAAGGATATAAAAGAAACAAAACAGGAATATTAAAATAATGTAATTTTGCTATGATTCTTGAATCTTATCCAAAAACGCTGGCAAATGCAATCTTTGCTTCCAATGTGAAATTGTTGATAGAGGTTTTGTTAGGAACCATGAAAGTGTAAATGAGTGTTGAATATATAAGATTGTGTGGAGATATGGCTGATGAATATAGGAGATATGGTTCTGATTCTTGGGGATTACATACTCATAATTTAGGAATGTAATTGGCTGATTTTTAAAGATTGTGATTAGCCTTGTAATTACGTTTTTCCTTCTATAAATAGTATTTTCTCTAAAGCCATTTAAGTCATTCATATAAGTTATCTTGTCTAAAGTAAATTATCTTATTCTCCAAACTCTTTTCTCATCCTCCCCCATGAAATTCAAGATGGTATCAGAGCCATTTCATCCTCCTTGAAGTGGCAAGACTTGTGGTTTTCTTTTATTTTCGTTTAATTTACAAAATTTTCTTCATTGTTTACATTCAACCCTCCATTTCCTTGTTTCTTCTTGATTCTCACACTCTTCCTCCCTTACAGTCAGTTTGCTTCACTCCAGTTCTTTTATCAACAAAAATCATTCTTGCTTAACAGACTTAAAATTGGTTTTCGCCCATTCCACAGCTGCTCTCACCATTGCTGTCTCTAGCTGCCATAACCCTTCGCACCCTTAGCTTCATATGGTTTATGGGTCCTGCACTGTTGCGCCTCTGTTGCAGCCCCTGTTATAGAGAAGAAGAGAACTTTCTTCATGATTTCCCAACACCTTGACACTACAGCTGTCACACCCTTGCCAGGTGTCAATCTGGCAAATACTCCTTTTTGGCGTGCCGCTGGTCATTTTGGTAGCCGTCATATTGCCATTGTCAATTCCGGCATTTTATATTTCAACTGAAGGTGTTGGAAATATTTTTCAGACCAACTAAGATAAGATCGAATAGCAGAACTTCTGGATGTTGTGTCAACCTAAGATAGCTTTGTGGATCCTGTGTGCCACTCATTGCAAGTCTCTTGAAGATGAAATCATGTTTTTTATGTTCAGTTTTAAATAATTCCAAGCTTTAAGCTTTAGCTTGATGGGGAGTGTTGAATATATAAGATTGGATGGAGATATGGCTGATGAATATAGAAGATATGGTTTAGATTAGCCTTGTATTTATGTTTTTCCTTCTATAAAATAGTACAAGGCTGAGTAGTTTTCTCTTCAGCCATTTAAGTCATTCATATCAGCTATCTTGTCTAAAGTAAATTATCTTATTCTCCAAACTCTTCTCTCACTCTCCTGCGTGAAATTCAAGAATGAGCTTTACGTAACATATACTACACAAGCTAGAAACTAAAACATACCTCCATTGGAAACTGCTCTCACAAAAGCGTGATATCCCATTCATAGCAGAAAATGTATCAATGTGAACCCATTGTTCATTTGTATTGTTATCAGGCAAACCTGACAAATTAGAAGCACAAAACATTCATGACAGAGAGCAACAACAAAGCGAACCAAACAAAAATTCAAACAACAGGCAAATTCATAGAATATCCTGAAGATAAGAGGATCAAATAGATAATTAACAAATCGATTGCATACAGGATGAGACTAATGAAACAACAGACAAGCTTGTAAATCATCCACATGGTAGACCACTCAAGCTTTGCAAATCAGCACTCCCTAAGGAAAATTGTAGCTTACAACAGAGCACCAATGCATGGTATCTTAAGATCATGGACTTACCAATCTGATGCAATTTTGTCAAAGCATGACCACTTGGATAATTCCAATATGATGCCATGAAAGTAACCATGGTGCATCCTACACTATAAAGTAGAAAATAAGTACAAGATGATGGAAGGATATATGCACCACCAATGAAACAAATAACAACCAAACCAAACCTGACTAGCATTGATCCCAACATAATGAGATAAAGCAACTTCCAAAAGGTCTTTTTCCTATTGTTGTAACTGTAACATAATAGAACAAATATTAGGCTTAGTAGCTGAAAACATACAAAAGTTGCAAGACCACAAAAACATTCACGTTATTTATGTTTATAAGAAATAATCCCTACTCAAATATTCTCCATTCACATTTAACTCATGAGAGGAGGCAGAAAAGGATGTCAAACATTAGTAGCAGAAAAAATATTGGTCATATTGTAGAAGCCAGACTAATGCAAAGTCTTCGACATTCATAAGACAATAAAATTATACTGCCTGTGAGGCAAAGCAAATGTCAGTTGTAAACTGTCACAGAAATTTAGGGTTTGAATGAAGAGAGGTGTTGGAGAAGAAAATGCAGAAGTTGGAGAGAACTCAAATCTTATAGAATTGACAAGCTGGCAAAATACAATTAGAGACATAACATTAATCCTCTATTTATATAGAGGCACTAAGAGACAATGCCACTTATAACCCTTTAATTTGGGTGCACTACAACTAAGCCCATAATATTTTCCTATTTACTAATATTCCTCTTGACACACCCCTCAAGGTGAAGCTTATAAAATATTCAGCTTGTTACACAAATAAAACTATTAAAAGGTAAATAGACAAACACAAAATACTAATCAACTTGACAGACACAACTTCATGAACACATTGCAACAAACAACACCATGCGAGCAACTCCCCATAAACACAAACATCCACGAACTAGAAAAAGCAAAACAATCTCCACATATACAACTCTTAGAAGTCTTCATCTGATAGAGCCTTGGAGCTCTATGTTAAACTCAGAACAGATAGGGAGAAAGAGAGAAAAACAGAGGTAGGTGTAGAATAGAATA
>JANHAO010018152.1:0-13747 GCA_026873985.1 Saraca asoca
GTACCTGTTAAATCTTGTGTATTTTCTTAGGTTTAGAAGAGCCTGTGTTAATTCTTCTAGGTTAGCAAGATCCCTGTTAATTCTTTTGGTTTATTGTAAACTGGCAATTCAGGAGCCTGGTAATCCTGATGTTTTTGTAATTAATTGAAAAAGTCTTTCGGTTGAGGAAGATCAAGTGGAGTAGACTTAAATTGCGGTTTCAATTCAAGTTGAACCACTTTAAAAACCCTGTGCTGCAATTTTATTTTAAGTTCTGGTTATTTCATTCTATATTAACTCACAAATTTTGCCAAAAATTGAATCTCTTCTATCACAAGAATTCATAATTTGATTATAACTCAAGAGACAAACAAACAAAGATTGTATATTGCATCTCCAACGAGATAAGGGCAAGATCTAATTTTAAATTCCGCTTTATAAATTGTCTACCACTCTTTAAATCTTTATACTATCTGATTTAGGACCTGACAGGGAGGAATGCTAGGCAAGATTCCTCAGCTAGTACAACGCACTGAAGAAACAACTCACCCTATCTTACCACCTAGTGACAATCTTTCAACGAAAAGATGAATAACACAAAGACTACATTACCCAATTCCGACACGAGGTCAGTAATGTGGAAAACCCGTCAAATGAGAGTGTTCTTACAGCTATCTCAGCCAGACTTTGCAAGGATGGGAAGCTATATGAGGACATATATAAGTCTCCAATAAAGAGTTTGGGTGAGTTCTATGAACATGCCGCCAAAGAGATTCAATGGGAGGAAACCTTTGGCCCAAAGAAACCTAACTGAAAGGAGGAGGCAAGTGGCTCCAATTGGAGCAAGAAGAGAGCTGGTAGCGGGAAAAAAGAAGAAAGCTAGAAGGATAGCTTTTGAGGTCAGGCCTTGAAAAAGGCCAAAAATGGGAGGCCACAACACCAAGATCGCTACAATAGTTATATTGTCTTGTTAGACACTCCTGACAGGATCTTCACAACTGAGAGGGACAACGAAAACTTCAGGAGACCCAGACTCCTTGAAGCTCCCCTCAAGCAGAGAGATCAAAATAAGTTTTGTGCTAATCACAATGAAGTTAGGCACAACACCTCAGACTGTTGGGCGCTAAAAGACACTATCGAGGACTTCATCAGAGAGGTCGCTTGAAGGATTACGTGGTGAGACCCTCAAGAGAACAACCCCCATGTCTTCAGCAATCGGTGCCACATCAGCACCAGCTAACCCTAGAGCATGAGGAAACACCTTCAGTGAGGACCATATTCACTATTCATGATGGACCTCACATCAATGGCACCTCAAATAGGCTACGCGATTGCTATATACGAGTAGCGGGCCACGTTCTATTCATGAGTCATGTGAAATGTGAAAGACTCACAAAGAAAGCTAAAGTAGCCTCGGATAGCATCACATTTACAGAAGAAGATGAACGAAGGATTCACGCTCCTCACAATGATGCGATAGTCATCTGAGCCAAAATTGGCAATGCCAAAGTGAGGAGAATAATGGTCGATACTAGAGCTCCATCAATGTAATGTACAAAGAATGTTTCAATTAGATGGGCATGAGCACAAGCCAGTTAAATCCTTCCCCTAAGCCCCTCTACAACTTCGTGGGAGATGGAATAGTACCAGTGGGATAGATTAGACTCCCACTCACTCTAAGAGACCTAGGCCATCAAACAACTGTTATGATGGATTTCTTGATTATAGACTACCCCTCGGCTTACAATGTAGTGCTGGGACGACTTGTTATGAATGACGTTGATATGGTCACATCTACTAAGATGCTCACCATTAAATTCCAGACCCCAAATGGAGTAGGATGTGTGCAAGGAGAGCAGCAAATAGCCCAGCACTACTATGAGGACACAGTCAAGCTCAAGGCATAAGGAAAAATGGTACATGTGGTATCCAGAGGAGAAACCTGAGCTATGAGCACCAAGGGGTCAGCTATGAGCTCGACCCTCACGAGGTGGATACTGAATGAGTTATTGGTCTCATTGAAGAGCTTGAAAAAGTGAAAGTCAGTGAAATGGACACAGAAAGATGCCTTAAGTTGGGGACGAGCTTGCCACCTGATGTGAAAGCACAGTTAATCGAGTTTCTCAAGGCCAATTTGGATGTCTTTGCCCAGAACTATGAAGATATGGTAGGCATTAACCCTAGGGTTATGTCACATAAGCTCAATATCGACCCCCAACACAAGCCAATTTGTCAGAAGAGAAGACCTATGACTGCCGAGTGCTATGCCACACTGAAAGAAGAGGTGGATAATCTACTGGTGAATAAATTTATCAAAGAAGCCCATTACTCCACTTCAGTGGCCAACCCCGTCCTTGTGAAGAAGAAAAACAAAAAATGGAGGACTTGCATTAACTTCACTAACCTGAACAAAGCGTGCCCAAAAGATAACTTCCCTTTGCCGAGGATCGACCAACTTCTAGACATAACAGTGAGACATGAACTCCTCAGTTGCATGGACACCTACTTAGGATATAATCAGATCCCAATGGCCATGCAGGATGAAAAACACACTTCGTTTATCACCGATCATGGGCTATATTGTTATAAAGTAATGCCCTTCGGGCATAAAAATGCAGGGCGACTTACCAGTGATTAGTGAAGATGATGTTCCAAGATCAGATCGGCAAAACAATGAAGGTGTATGTGGACAACATGTTGGTGAAGTCCAAACAGCTTGCCAACCATGTCTATGATCTAGACGAAATGTTCTAGATCTTGAGGAGGTACCAGATGAAATTGAACCCGCATAAGTGTGCATTCAGAGTTGCTTCGGGAAAGTTTCTCGGCTTCATGGTGAACAGCAGGGGGATTGAAGCAAATCTAGAAAAGATTAAAGCTCTCTTCGACATGCAATCCCTACTAGAGCCAAAGATGTGCAAAGCTTAAATGGCTAAGTCGTAGCACTTAGCAGATCCATCTCAAAGACAATGGATAAATACATTCCCTTCTTCGATATTCTGAAGAAAGTGAAGAAGTTTGAATGGATGCAAGAATGCGAGGTCGCCTTCCAAGAACTTAAACGGTATCTTAGATGAGCTCCACTCCTGTCTAAGCTAAAGGAGGGTGAAAAGATGATCATATACTTGGGAGTTTCCCAACATGCCCTTAGCATAGTGCTAATGCGAGAAAAGGGAGGAGCTTAGTTCCTTATCTATTATGTGAGCAAGAGACTATTAGATGCCAAGACGAGGTACTTGCCTATGGAGAAGCTCACCTATTGCCTGGTCATTGCATCAAGGAAGCTGTAACCTTACCTCCAAGCCCATAGCATAAGGGTTCTCACACAGTTCCTACTTAGGCAAGTCTTGCAAAAGACAGATGCTTTAAGTTAGTTGCTCAAATGCAATCGAGCTTGCCCAGTTTGATATTGATGATTCTGGCCAACTTCAGTGCAGAATTCACGGCGTGCATGGAAAAGGAGGCAGAAGCTCGAGAAGCTCTATGGTGGGAATTATATGTAGACAAGTCATCGAGCAATCAAAAAGCCAGAGCATGGGTGCTCCTTATTAGCCCAGAGGGACATAAGATCCTCCACGCTTTGAGGTTTGGTTTCCAGGCTACCAATAACGAGAACGAGTCTGAAGCACTACTAGCCAGGTTATGATTAGCTGAGGCGGTGCGAGCTGAAAGGTTAAGGATCTTCAGTGACTCACAGCACGTTGTCTATCATGTGAGGGGTAAATACTAAACCTGAGGGTCGAAAATGGCCAGTTATCTCCAAAAAGTCCAAGAATCACTAAGTTCCTTCCAATAATATAAAGTTAACCAAATACCACAAGCTCAAAATGCACACGTTGATGCCTTAGCTCGCTTGGCTGTGACTAAAGATGTTGACTTCTTGGGGGCATTCCCAGTTGAAGTCCTTTCATCCCCGAGCATTGAGCCGAAGGATGTTATAATGACAATCCAGCTACCTGTGACAGATGGTTAATCCATGGTCCTTCACGATTTCAGACATGGACTTAATTGGACCACTCCTAATAGCTCGTGGTAATTGCAAACATGCAATAGTAGCTATTGATTACTTTACTAAGTGGGCAAAGGCAAAAGAGCTCGCTGAGATCTCATCTGCGAAGATCGAAAGATTTGTGTGAAGCAACATTATTTGCAGATTTGGAGTCCCTTAATAGATTGTGACTGATAAAGGGACCCAATTTAATAGTGGATAGTTCATCAAGTTCTGCAATGACTTCAAAATCACGAAAAGCTTTTCAGCTATAGATCATCCACAGGCCAACAGGTAAGTTGAAGCTGCCAACAAGATTATCAAATGAATCTTAAAGGTGAAGTTAGAGGCAAAAAAGGGAGCATAGGTAGATGAACTATCAAAGGTACTGTGGGCTTTCAGAACCACAATATCTAATGGCACAAGAGAAACCCCCTTCTTGATGGTATACGAGTGTGAAGCGATGATCCTAGTGGAACTTGAAATAGTGTCTTAGTGAAGAATTATCTTCAATCCAGAAAACAACGATTAGCTGCTCATCGCAAATCTAGATCTTGCAGAAGAGATGAGGAAGAGAGCCCACCTTAAGATCGTGACCTACCAATAGCAAGTCATAAGGTACTATAACCAAAAGGTGTGAGCTTGGAGCTATAAGCCTGGCGATCTTATTCTGTGTCTTGTCCTTCTGGGAGCATACAAAGCCAGTGAAGGGACCTTAGGGCCAAACTGGGATGGCCCATACCTTATTACGAAAGTTATTGGCAATGGGGATTATCATTTGGCAGATATGGATAGGATAGAGTTTCCCCAAGCCTGGGTTGTTGAACATCTTTGCCATTATTATCAATAAAGCCTCCTAATATTTGTAAAAATTTCGCAATAAGTATAGACATTAATGTAATTCTTTGAATTTTTGTGTATATAGAATGAAAGTCTCAATAAAATCCTGCCCAAGAAGTGGTGTATTATATGAGGAGTATCAGTTGAGGCAATTCACCGAATATTCATCTTTACATAAAAATTTATCAAGTCTCGTGTTTGACCATGGGAAATGAGTAGAAGCAAACAAGAATTCATTTAGTCCTTACTTCAACAGAATTAATACAAAGATTAGAGATTCATTACAAAATTCCAAAAAACTACAAAGCTCGTGGACTAGGAAGCTAGAGCTTCAGGAGTTGGGCCTTATTGAGGCTGAGGACCAAGAAGAGGAGTGTCAAGGACATTCACCATTGGGGCACCAATAACATCAATGACCTAAGAATCACTCTCCCTTCAGGTAGTACCTTCAACAGGAGAAACTTCAACACCAGAGTTTGCTCCTTTCTTGGAAGAGCTAGCCCTAGTAGCCCTTTTCTTGAAGCGTTCGATGGCCTTAACAGCCTGCTGGTCAAAAAAGGAGAAATCTAATTTTGGATGTCACTCCCACAAGGTGTAAAAGAATGTGACGCAAGTCTTGGACTCTGCCTTCTTTATTAGCATGGTAGTCTCCGCTTTGACTTTGATGACTTCTTCCTCCATAAGAGCAACTTCCCTCTTGACCGCCTCTAACTCCTCCTTAGTAGCCTCAGCTCGCTGCTCCATTGCCTTAGCTCACTGTTATGCTGACCCAGCTCGCCATTCCATGACCTCAGCTAGTCTCGCTGCTTGCTTAGCCTAATGAATGGATAAGTCTAGATCAATCTTCGCTTTGGTCAGATCATTAGTTATTTGGCCAAGATTCACCGTGATGACCTCATGATCCACTACTGCACAAGATAAGGCAGCCTCAGTGTCCTTGACTTTTTCCCTCAATTCCAGCACCTCAGTGGAGGCAACAGCTAGCTCATCCACGAGGCTCGCCTTTTCCTTATCATGGGCTTGGAGTGCCTTATCCACTTTCATCATTTTTAGCAAATTTTGAAAAGTCAGAAGGCTAAGTTAGATTATGAAGTAAGTAGGAAAACTAGAATAAAAAGACCTAACTTACCACTAAGCCATGGCAAACTGCATAGCCCACCAATCTTCTAAGGGAGAACTTCTCAGACTCCAACACCTGGATCCTGTTGTAAGCTCCCAAGATTGTGTTAATGTTATCCACGAGGACGTCAACATACTTCTCCGCCTTGGAGTGAGGTTCGGCAGGTGGCTCCATGACTTTGGCCTTTAGCGCCACTCGCTCTTCTTCCCCTTGTCAATCCTTTGTCTTTTAGCAAAGGGCTTGAAAAGGGTGGTGACCTCGGTTGTGGCCACTATCTCAGGCTGAGGAGTAGGAACTGGCCCTTGCGAAGGAGCTATTACTGAAGTTGAGGGTTGGCTTTCAACAGCAGGAGCTATAATGACATCGGTAGCCAATGAGGTCTCCTCATTATCAGATGGTGGTGTCCAGAGAATAAGTTCCATTATCTTCTCGTAGTCTTTGAAATTGGCTAGACCAACCTCTATCGCCTGAAGAATTCCTATCTCTCTAGTGAGCTTGATGCCTTAGGCCGGAGGAAGCTTGTGGAAGCAAAGAAGGTCTTCATCAAAACGGAAGTCATTTTAGAGATCATTTGAGGTAGCGAACTAATCTAGGACTTCTAACTCCTCAGCTTGTAAAGTTGGCATCTTGTCGGTCCTATCTGCAAAATGAGACAAAAGTTAAAATCAAAAGCAAATGTGAACAAATCATTAAACTCGCACATCCTTAGTTCACTCACCTGGAGTAAGGACAAATCTAAAATTTTTGAGATAGCATAGGGAGGGGCACAAAATATAAAACCAATGGGTTTTATAATGCCTCACATTAGACTTCCCTTTAATGTCCTCTTATGGTAGGATCTTCTTGTGTACTATCAGCTGAGCTGAGAGGTAATAGAGCCTATCCAATGTGCTCACACACCTAAGACTATATAAGTAACATAGGACCTTAGCCGATGGTGATGGAAGACCGTTGCCTAAGTAAATTAGTGCCAAAGAGATGAGCTAGGTATAAGAGTTCGGAGTCAGCTGAGCCGGGCCAAGTTTCACTTTGTTCAAAAAGTTAACAATAAAGGGATACATCAAAAACCTAAGTCTTACAATGAGGTGCGGAAAGCTAACAGTGATGAAACCCCAAGGCGAAATAAGGAGTGTAGTCATCCGGGGAGGACACCATGAGGCTATATCCTTTGGGGAGCTGATATGATAGGACTGTAGTTTGGAGCTTGCAGAAACAAATGGATAAGATGTGCAGACCAAACACACGATGATTGGAAGGTCACGAACCTATAGTGACCTCTTGGCTCCTAACGGGGTCTGGATGAGTAATTAAGTCCCTAGCAACCTCACCACTCCTCGAGGTTGCTTCATCGAGATGCTGCACCCACTCAACACTCTGGGATAGGGAGTCGGGTTCATTATCTTTGTTCCTAATTTGGTGATAGCGGCATCCATGACTTGTGCCCATCTACACAAAAGAAAAAGACTGGTTAGGTCACTACAAGTAAACCCTAACTAAAGCTAAGGCTAATAGCTTCCTATGCAGCAGGCCATGCACACCCCAAGTTACCACATCTATAACCCAAACTCCAACAGACAAAGAAAACTCAATGATTGAACCATAAAATCCAAATAACAAATGTAAGACTCAAAACGGCAATCAAACACCCTAGAGTCTGCTAATAGAATTAATTGAATGAATCAAACCGAGCTAAAATGAAAATACACAGGCAATCTACCTCAACCAGCACTCTCATCCCTTAAATGATCGCAAACAAGCCTCACACAAGAGTGCTTGTAGTAGCTAGTAGAGAAAACAAGCAAAAAAAGTTCATGAGCTTCAAGTTTCAAGTGGCAAATGAGAGGGAGAGAAAAGCCCCTTCAATTTATAAGGCATGCGATGCCAACATTGGATCTAGGAACCCATCAGCTACCTATGATCTGATGATTCAACGAGTGCCAGTAGTTAGCTAATAGCAGCATGGCGTGCACGTGTACCGAAGGTAGGAGTAATCATGATAGCCTAATGGTGGGAAATCGAAGAGTCACCTACAAAGCGAGCGAAAGCATGCCAAACAACTTGTAGGATTACAAATCATAAATAGTGGACCGTGACTCCCAACTCCAAGACCTTATGTCTAAGAAATGCTTTGTGCACCAAACTCTTACATGAATCATGTCCAAGAAGTGTCTCGAGCACCAAACTCTTACGTAGATGACTCT
The DNA here is from genome assembly GCA_026873985.1 of Saraca asoca. Lineage (NCBI taxonomy): Eukaryota > Viridiplantae > Streptophyta > Magnoliopsida > Fabales > Fabaceae > Saraca > Saraca asoca. The sequence continues at coordinate 8,129 of JANHAO010018152.1, forward strand.
ATGACCTCACGTCCAAGAAGTACCTCAAGCACCAAACTTTTGTTCGAGCTGCATCCAAGAAGTGCCTCGAGCCCCAAACTCTTGCATGGACAACTCCAAGACTTTACATCCAAGAAGTGCTAGCCATGCACCAAACTCTTGGTTAGCCATGTCCAAGAAGTGCCTTGAGCACCAAACTTTTACGCGGACAATTTCAAGACCTTACTTTCAAGAAGTGCTAGCCATGCACCAAAGTCTTGCATGAGCTATATCCAAGAAGTGCCTCAAGCACCAAACTCTTATACAAACAATTTCAAAAACCTCACATCTAAGAAGTGCTAGCCACACACCAAACTCTTGCGCAAGCCGTGTCCAAGTAGTGCCTCAAGCATTAAAGTCTTATGTGGACAATTTCAAAATCCAGTGTCTAAGAAGTACTAGCCACACACTAAACTCTTGTGCAAGCTGTGTCCAAGAAGTGCCTTCAGCACCAAACTCTTACACAGAAAATACTGGAACCACATCTAAAAAGTGCCTCAAGCACTAAACTCTTGCGTGGATGACTCTAAGACCTCACGTCCAAGAAGTGCTTTGTGCACCAAACTCTTGCATGAGCTGTGTCCAAGAAGTGCCTTAAGCACCAAACTCTTGTGCGGATGACTCCATGTCCTCACGTCCAAGAAGCGCCTTAAGCACCAAACTCTTGCACGAGCTGCGTCCAAGAAGTGCCTTGAGTACTAAACTCTTACGCAGCCAACTCCAAGACCTCATGTTCAAGAAGTGCTTTATACACCAAACTCTTGCTCAAGCCATGTCCAAGAAGTGCCTCGAGCACCAAACTTTTGTGCAGGCCGTGTCTAAGAAGTGCCTTGTGCACCAAATTCTTGTGCAGACAACTCCAAGACCTCGCGTCCAAGAAGTGCTAGCCACGCACCAAACTCTTGCATGAGCCATGTCCAAGAAGTTCCTCGAGTACCAAAGTCTTGCACGGATAATTTCAAAAACCTCGCGTCCAAGACGTGCTAGCCATACACCAAACTCTTGCGCGAGCCGCATCCAAGAAGTGCCTCAAGCACCAAACTCTTGCACAGACAATTTTAAAATTTCGTGTCTAAGAAGTGCTAGCCATACACCAAACTCTTGCATGAGTCACGTCTAAGAAGTGCCTTCGACACGAAACTCTTGCATGAACAATATTGGAACCATGTCCAAGAAGTATCTTAAGCACCAAACTCTTGCGCAGATGACTACAAGACTTCGCATCCAAGAAGTGCTTTGTGCACCAAACTCTTGCATGAGCTATATCCAAGAAGTGCCTCGAGCACCAAACTCTTTTGTGGATGACTCCAAGACCTCGCGTCCAAGAAATGCCTCGACCACTAAACTCTTGCACGAGCCATGTCCAAGAAGTGCCTTGAATACCAAACTCTTGTGCAGACAACTCTAAGACCTCGTGTCCAAGAAGTGCTAGCCATGCACCAAACCCTTGCGCAAGCCACGTCTAAGAAGTGCCTCGAGCACCAAACTCTTGCACAAACAATTTCAAGACCTCACATCCAAGAAGTGCTAGCCACGCACTAAACTCTTACACGAGCTGTGTCCAAGAAGTGCCTCAAGCACCAAACTCTTGCACGGATAATTTCAAAAACCTCGCGTCCAAGAAGTGCTAGCCACGTACTAAACTCTTGTGCAAGCTACGTCTAAGAAGTGCCTCGAGCACCAAACTCTTACGCGGACAATTTCAAAATCCTGCATCCAAGAAGTGCTAGCCATGCACCAAACTCTTATGTGGACCACATCCAAGAATTGCCTTCAACTCCAAACTCTTGCGTAGGCAATTTAGAACCACATCCAAGAAGTGCCATCAGTACCAAACTCTTGTGTGGATCAAGATGCTTCCATGCAGCCTATCAAGACTTTGTGTCCAAATAGTGTTTAGGCACCAAAATCTTATGCGAGCTAAGATGTGCCAGCGAAGGCACTCAAGCACTCTGGTTCTCAGACTCATGGCCAACAAAGGCACTCTGGTGCTTAATTTCGTTGCCAACTGAAATGAATTAATATGACCGATTGGTCATCCAATATGGAACATATCCTTTTAAGTCATAATTTATTGACTGGAGTCCTTTCACATTAGTTCAATTAATATTGGTCGAAGTCAATTGACTTAATGAACACTCATTTTATTTAACGATTATCAAGTTATAATTTGCAGGGACTAACGTTGCCAATTGTAACCTTCTAAATCGCTATTATGGCATACTTGGGAAGAACAATAAAAAGCAAAGTTTCATTACAAAACCTCTTTCAATGAGGTAAAATTACATAAAGGATCGAGAATACAAAATGAAGCAAGCCTACAATTGACTAAGGAAAAGCTAAATGCCAAAGAGCTCATAGCCATGATATGCAGGAGGAACTACTCCAACTTCTCCTTTGCCCAAGTTAACAGCTTATCCAAATCAAGCATCCCCCAAGGTGCCTAGAACGGGAGAAACAACATTAGACGCAAGCAGAGAAGCTGCATAAGTTTTCTTTAGTCCTCCTGAGCAAGGAAAGCATCCTTCAGCTTCATCAAACTACTTGGAGGCCTAAAGACACCCGACACCATCGGACAAGAAGACAAAAGAACCCGATTGAAAGGGCTGAGCCGCAACAAGTTACAAGGCTAGCAAGCAAATCGAACAATTGCAGCTCCTCTGCCAAGTCCACCTCCAAAGCTAGAAGTTTCTCCTTCGGCCTTGCAACTCCCGACCACTGCCAAAAGCCAAGCAATTAGCTCACTAAAGGACAAAAGAGCAAAAAAGGGGAGCTAAACTTGTTAGCACCAAAAGGAGGTTATGGACAAATTCTCAGAGTCCTCAGGGAAGAATACCTCATGGGAACCACGTGCAGTGGGCCATTCGCACCTCGCAGTCTCATGCAACGGACCATACATGCCTCAAAGCACGTAAATGAAGGACAAAGCTTCAGAGATATGGGGGGTTCACTCAATGCACCCATATGATTATTTTGTGAAGAAGGGAAGAAGACTCCCCATGCCTTATATAGACGAGCTTGACTTCACTAAAAAGTCCAGAGGGTATCCAACTGTACCAAATCGAACAAACTACAACAAGGTAAGACTATTGAGCTAACAGTTGGAAGACACCCACGATGGAGGCATGGCCTAATGTAGATGAAATGAAGGACTAAGGCCCGAAATGACAACACAGTGGGCTATGAGCAAAGACTTTTGACTAAACGGTGAACCGTAGGTGAAAGACTTGACAATGCTGCAAACTGCAAGCAAAGACTTTGCCAGCAGACTATAACTCCCAGTCTGCAAAGCGAACTGAGAGTTAGGGGCCTTGATGTTATGGGTATTTTTTGGACAATACAAAACAAATTGGCTAAGGCCCAATAAGAAGCTGAGCCTAGCTAAAAATTGGCCCAAATCACTTGACAATTGAGGTCACTTAGTGGGGGTTTCAGCTCGTTAATCGCGAATTTAGGACATAGGTCAAGGTCAAAGTGAGAACCCAGCTCACTTGGAAGGGCACCAGCTCGTTGAATGGAATACAACGCCTGAACCATCTTTCAACAAACTCACTCTAGATGGATTTAGTGACGAGATCAATCCCTCTGGCCAGTAGATTGCCCAATGCGAGTCCAAGTCACTAAAATAGCGAGCTGAGCACGAGTACGGAAGCCTAGTCATCAACTGGGGGCACACATTCCCAACCAATAGGTCAGCCTCTAAAATTGACACATCAGCTCCCAACAATTCGATAGTGATTTACACAGCATTTATTATCTGATGCCTAGCATTTATTGCCCGAAGCGACGAAGATAATCATTTTATTACTTGCCAAATTACACTTGTAACCCTCCCCTCTTCTATAATTAGGGGAGACCATTATAAAAGAAGATAATAAAAAAACTGCATGCAAACACTCTACCAAAATAGTGAAAGAGCACTGATTCTGTATCTCCGTTGAGTTACACGAAAAAACTATAACACAAAGCTAATACAATCCACCACAGATGCAGGGGCCAAACTAACTTAGCAGAATCACGATAAAAGCTTCTGGTATTTGCTGTTCTTCCTCCTCTCTTTCCTTTTTCTTTTCCATTAACTCACATCTTCAGCTTGTAGTTTGGGGTGATATCGGACTCATACTTAATTATTGATCGGATTTTGCCGTCAACAATAGCTTTAGATGGTTTTTATGGAGTTTAACTCATAAATACAAATTTTGTGTGTTTCTTAATGAGCTACGAAATGCATGTTCTATCATGAAACATTTTTTATTTTTTATATAAATTTTGAAGTATCCAATTCTTCTATTTATTTTGAAAATTTAAATAATAAAATAAAAAATTTACTATCAAACCCTAAATTCTAAATATGAACTTTGAATCTAATAGTTTGGGCCTTGATTTAGATTTTTTTAGTTTTTTGTGGTTCAGTAACTTAAAATTTATTGGTTGGTAGTATTTTTTAAACAAAAAAATTTAGAATAATAATTTTGTCCTTTACGAAGAATTAAATTAACATCATTGATATCTTGAAAAAATATAATTTAAATTTCATGTTTTCTATCAAATTTGAAATATTAAATTGATAAGTAATACACATGTTAAAATTTGATTGGACAACTTCAGATCAAACATTTAAGAAATTTCAGCTAAGTTTTACCCATAAAATATTAGGGTCTGGATCACAAGTAAGGCACTAATTAAGGAAACCATTAGCTGGTAATTTTGAGGGATGTGGGTAATATAATGGAGGTCTTGGATTCTAACCTCCTAACCGTCGTGTACCAAAAAAGTTGCTAAAGTAAGACAGATTTAATGATGAAAACGTAAATTTTTTTAATGCATATACTTTTATTTAATTCATTCTTAACTTATTATTAATTTTTTATTAATTTTATTTCGAGGACAAAATTATCCATTCAAAATTTTTAGAGCAAAATACAAAAATAATTCTCTAAATTAAAGTCTAATGTCACATAATCCCTGAAATTATTAAAAAAATTCAAAAACGTTAAAAATTCTAGTTTAAATAAACAAAAAAAAAAAGCAAATAAGTCACCTGCGACTCTCTTCAATTTTTTTTTGGTACAATAAACTTAAAATAATAAAGGGAAAAAACACATACTTCATCTCTTCAAATATTGTTAAACTAAATTTTAATAATAATTTAATTAAAGTGTTTGCCTTTAAAGATGTCCTAAAAGCATTAAAAACTCAAACCGTACAAATTTAGTTTAAAAAAAAAAGGAAAAAGGACTCACAGTTGGTTAAAGTTTATGTAAAAAAAAAACAATTAGAAAATAGTCATAGATAACTTACATATATTTTTACTTTTTTTTTTAACTACAATTTTGACATCTTTAAATGGATTATATAATACTAAGCCTTTGTTTAAAGGGATTATTTTTATTTTGTCCAAATTTTTAAATAAAAATAAACCCTAGCCAACCACTCAATCATAAATCCTAATTTCTGAACATCAAACTTCTAAACACTAAATACTAAACCAATATAAATCAACCATTAAATCCTTAAACATTAAACCTTATCCACAGAACCGTAGAACCCTCCCACTAGACTTTGAAACCATGACCACTAAACTGTTAATGCACTAGTTAC
>JANHAO010018153.1:0-13718 GCA_026873985.1 Saraca asoca
ACCACTCTTCAGAGTTGATATCCATGGCCATTCAATGAATTGGTTTGACTAATTAATCCTTGCAAGGTTGAATCAAGACTCAAATGGGATTTGAAAGCTCGGATTCGTATGAGTCAAATAATTCACGAGGTTGAGAAACTATGATTGGTTATAGAGGTTAACTGGCATCCATACCTCTGACTAATCGGGTATAGGTAATGAAGGGATTGTATCATACACTGTATGCATAGTGATGTACACTGAGATAAGCCATAGACAGGTTGTCATCATTGTTGACTCCCGCTGAAAATTGGGTAGTTATAATGGTGTGCTAGAGTCCACTTATAGCTTAAAGTCCAAAGTGATTAATTTAGTAAAATTAATTAAAAAATTAATTGAAGTAATTTTATATGCCTTCAAATGGTTTGAAGGATATTGTGAACTTTTGCTAACATTTCGGGGCCTACCGGGTCACATGTATAACGGAAAATATGAGGAATGGCTAAAATAGGGATATTTGGATATCCAAGGACCAAACTGAAAAGGACAGATATCGGTGGGACTGAAAAGTAGTTTTCAGAAATCACAGGGACCCATGTGCAATTTATTAAATTGCTTGGGCTCATTTTGCAATTTGAGGAAATTACAAAAAGGGGCAAAACGACGTCGTTTTGCTAAGACAATATTTGCCGCTGGATTACCCATTTCAGGCATTCGAACCAGAAAACACTTTTTGTCTTCTTCTCCGGTGATTTCGGCTTCCTCTGTTACGTTTACCAACGTTCGATCCCCTCAAACTTTTGAAGCTTCCAGCTAGCACTGGATCGGCCTCTCCTCCTTCCGGTGTGGACGTTGATAGGGCTGGTACACTTTGATCGAAAATGACGGTGACCGTTCGGCTTCCCTCTTTCTCCACTACATTTGAGCTGCTTCCAAAGATTGGTTCAGCTCCCTTTCACTTCTAATATGATGTTTAAGCTTACTACTAGCTAGATCTGGGGTTGGATGTTCGGTTGGTTGCATGGAAATTTTTTTGAAATATTAACCATTTTGCCCCTCGACTAGTCGAACGTGCCTTCACTACATCCACAATAATGTATTTCTAGGTTTGTGGTTACAAAGCTTTGTATCTTTATTTTAGCAAAGTTTCTGCCTCTCTTATTCTTCGGCCCCCCTTTCTTAATGGATTCTTTCCCTATTTATAGAAATATGAGAGGTTACAAAGGTAATTTCCCGAATTGTACATCTGTTACATCAGATAATAAATATATATAGATAACTTGGACTCTGCAAGTTGATGTGTGTAGGTGGGTGACTGCTTTTAGGGGCTAGTTTGCTGGTTGGGAATGTGTGCCTTTGACTACTGATTGGATTTGTGTTATACTTTAGGTTAGAGGTCGCTCACTTGGTGAACTGGACCCATGCTATGTGGCATGTGGCCATGTAGGTTGGTCTTATTCTTAGGCTTGTGGTGTGCATTCTAGATGTGGTTCGCTCTGCTAGTAATATGGGGCTCGACTTGTTAGTGAGCTAAAGCTGCTGTCTTGGCCTTGCACTTTAGTGAGCTAAGCTTCTGGACCTATTGAACTCATTTGTTGGACTTTTGCTAACCCACCTTGCTGGAACTGGAAATCACTCATAACAGCCGGTAATAAGAAAGAGCACCAGAGTGCCTTGGCCAATAATGAGTAAAATGTCCAGATAGGTCACATAAGAGTTGCACCTTGAGATAATAGGCCGCATGAAAGTTATGCCTTAATTAGTACAAGATTAAGTGCCTAGAGGGTGATTAGATGCACCCAGGCTGGCATGAGGTTGAGTATGTAGTGAGTGATTAGGTGCACTCGAGCTGGCAATAGGTCGAGTGTGCAGTGGGTGATTAGATGCACACAAGCTAGCATGAGTTTAAGTGCATAATAGGCGATTAGGTGTACTCAAGCTGGCATGACTTTAAGTACACAGTGGGTGATTAGGTGCGCCCAAGTTGGCATAAGGTCAAGTGCATAGTGGGTGATTAGGTGGGCTTGAGTTGGCACAAGTTTGGATGCATAGTGGGCGATTAGGCAGGCCTGAGTTGGCACAAGTTTGAATGCGTAGTAGGCGATTAGGTGTGCTTAAGCTGGCACATTGAGCAAGTCACCTGAGGGCTACACCTTTAAATATGAGGCCACATGAGAGTTGCACCTTTAAGTATAAGGTCGTATGGGAGCTACGAGCAATAAGTCGCATGAGAGTTACATCTTAGAATAATAGGGCATATAGGTGTGCCTTTGGCCAGCAATCTCATTGCTTAGGTAGGTAATGAATTTTAACACCTTGGCTAGCATGAATTGAGTGCTCAATAAGTTGCATCAATGTGCCTTTAGTTAGTTAACCATGACAATGTATATTTGCTCGAGCAAGATAATGTATATTTGATGGGTATTCTTGATAAGTTACGCCATGACCTCGTCAAGCTAAATGTTCCTTCTAGATTAGATAGGCGAGAGCTTGCTTCTGGTATAATATTCTATTAAGAAGGGATGCAGCTTTAGCCTTGAAAAAGAGAATGAAAACTAGTAATAACAGAACATTTAGTGGAGAGACAAGAAGTTATCCAACTCGTTCAAAAAAATAAGAAATTATATCCAGCTTCACAATGTTATTGTTGAAGCCAGTATGGCAAAATCTCCACACTAAGTTTCTGTTCAATTTGGTACTGAGCTCGCGAAGATTAAAGGCACAAGCTTGAGGTCATATGGGAAGCACTTCATCTCGCAATGCTGTCTTTAGCTCACAACTGTCTTGCGCTACATCATTGACTTCAAGTCATAAAGTAGTGCATGTTGCTAAGGGCATCTTTAGCTTCATGATTGCATTGCAGATTAAAATAGAGTAACCTACAAATTAGGGTGTCTGAGTCTTTTCATGTCCTTGCTAGGGAGGAATTCCACGTCACTTCGATCAAAGTGCCAATTCTCTCACCACCAATGGCTTTTGAGATGTTACTTCCTGATATAATAATGTATCAAGAAGATGTGCATGTGGATTCTTCCTTGGGTTATCATGATATACATCATTAGCATTTGTTGCTCTGAGCACAACCTCTAAATTAATTTCTAATAGCTTGTAGTAGTCATTGTTTTCCACTATGGCACAATAGTTGGAGTGTTGAAAGCAGCTATGTTCACGTACCTCTTAACTAGATGGGCTGAGAGTAGTGGATAGCTTCACTTTGTCAAGTTTAGATAATTTACATGACCTTGAAGTTAAGCCGAACTGTGTCCTACTTCATCTAAAAGCAAGGAAGGTTTGCTAAAAAAAAACATGGTTAAGATGGATCAGATGAGCAATCTACACACAATAACCTACACCATCTTTAGTACATAATGAACGAGGTGGGCTCGTCATCGGGCCCAGCCTTGGTGCATGGTCATGGTGTGAGCTCATCACCTTGTTCATGTCCAAAGCCAAGTTGATGCCGAGAAGAAGCTCACGTGGGATCAAAATGCAACACATTGAGATGCAGACCTGGTGTTAAGGAGGAGAAGATTGCAGAAGGTAGGCAAGTTTAAAAAAGAGCATCAGAGTGATTTTGCTTGTTCAGGTTGAAGAGAGACTTAGCTTGAGAGCATTGGTCATTGGTAGAAGTAATCAGATTGGTTGGAATCGGGATCAAAAATGAGAGCGAGTTGGAGCTGTGTCAGATCAACTGTCATAGTTCTGGCTCCCTAGCTATGGTAGTGTAGTTGCCAAATGAAGAGAGAAGGAAAGATGGGCCATGATGATCTATCTATATGCAGGCAATGATCGGGCCCATGCAAGTGTAATGTTCACAATACCAATGCCATGGCTATTTTTTGTCTTTTTTTTTACGACATCGAAAGGTAAGAACTTCATGTCTATCTAAACCTCAATGTCATTAAAGCTGCAGCCAATATGGCATTAACATCGTAGACAGTGCCCTCAGGGTTGAGGGTAGCTTAATTCTTCGTAGCCTTACCAATAAATCATTTGAAAGTATCGCTATTAAATGAGATCGATGAAGAAGTTACTCTGCTACCTTGATCAATGGCTATAATGTTAACATGGTCTCCTTTCATCACACCCACACACGAATATGTCATTCCCAGATCAATACTAACCATAGTCCTTGTGAAGCATCCATTCTAGATAGCTCCAAATATAGAAGGTAGATATGAGTTATAACCTTAACAATTTTATTTAGCCACTTTGCAGCTCAGAAACTCTTTATTCCATCTACGTCTTGAAATGTTGCATAAAAGATGATTTGTTCGTAAGGCAAATCTAATGGCCTGAGGACACCCAGACATGAACTGGGCACATTCATGAGCCGATTCTTTTCAAAATGTATGTCATCTAGAAGGAAAGAAGGAGCCTAACACCTCTTTAGTAGGTGCAAGCACAAATTCAATAGTCGAAGTCTCCATTTTTCTTTAGGCTTTCAATCTCATGGAGTATATAATAGTAGCTACAAGAGTGCCATAGCCCACACCAAAACGCAAAGTGACAAAAGCACTCAGCTTGTCCTTGGTACGATCATGAAGTGAGCTAAAATTATAGGATGAGAATCCTAAAGGCGCATGAATTTGTGAATCCCATTGCTGAATTTCAAACTCCTCCTTAATTTCCTAGCCTGAGATCGATGAAGAACTCAGCTACTACAAATGAGGGTTTATTTTTGTTGTAGAACCATCTTTAGTGCTCATTGGAGCATAACACCAACTCTCATAATAATACCAAACTGATTGAGTCTACCTAGCTTTAAATACAAAAGCATTTGGATTGTAGGACAACTGGCTTTGACCAGCCATGAAATGAGACCACCCACAAAGTTAGACCTGTAAGCTGCTCAGTTTAAAAAAGGTAGCTACTAGTTAAGGTGAGTTGTTTGGCCTCAGCTCGTAACTGTTGCACTTCATTATAGCATAGCGTTGGAGTGGTGGAAGCAGCTTTTGGAGTGCAACTTTGGCTCTTGCAATAATAGTGAACTGCACAAGTCTGCCCAATGCCTCAAAATAATGCCTTGGGCTTTCAGTTTCAAAACAAACCACTCATCTTTGCTTGCTAGTTACAAAGTTGAGATCTGTTCATAACCTTTGGAGCAAGGTCAAACTTTGTCGTGTTTGACCTTTGGAGCAAAGCCAAACTTCATTGCATTCTAACTCGGTTATAGTGCCCCTCCAAAACACTAACACAGGGATGACTAATGATTAACTCTAACATGACAGCTTCTTTCAAACACAGGTATATTTGGAACGAGGCCTCCGTCAACCATTGCTTAGCTATCAACAGGATGGCCATCCTCTTGGATTGGTACTGATTATTTCAACATTCATTGTTTGAACCATTCAAGTGGCATTCCTAGTGTTGGCGAGTTGGATAATGGTCAATGCCTTTACAAAATACATGCCATCAAAGTCTTCACTTTACCTTCGCTGGTGAGGGAGCAATTGATGCTACTAATAAGGTTGAGCTCTTTATAGAGGCTTGAGGGGTCATCGTTAGCTCTGCATTCTACATCCATTGCACGAGCTCATCGTCAGACCATCTCGTTACATAGCGATACGAGCTTGTCATCATGCTCACATATAGAATAATGCTGCTACTATTACTAATAACTTACATGTGTGAGCTTGACGTCGAATCGTCAATGCATCGCCCAAGAGTGCAAGCTTTGTTATTGATGATTTGCATGCATGAGCTCAACACCATGCTGCTGCTACTGCTGGTAACCTATATCATTTTTAGCACTTGATGGATGGTGTGTGAGCTTGCTATAGAATCAAGTCTCACTACAAGGCAATGCTAGCTCGTCATTTAATCCGATCTCATTGCATGGTCAGTGAGCTCGTCATTGGACTGAGCTATTGTATGGTTGTGCAAGCTCATCATCTTGACTAGTGCATAGCCATCATGCTCACATCTAGAATTAGGCTCGGAATGGTGCTGTTGCTGTCGTTGATAATCTACATGTGCAAGTTTATCGTCGAGCCCAGTTTCATATAATGGTTGTGTGAGCACAACACCGAACCCAGGCTACATGGCTGCTTCATGGGCTCGCTATCAAACCATCTTATGTTGCTGTTATGTGTGCCCACCATTAACCTGAGTCATTACATAGTTGTTGCATGAGCTCGCCATCAAACTAAGACATTGCACGAGTACTAGACGAGCTCATCATCATGCTCACATATGTAGAATGAGATTGATACTAAGATAAAGTGCTTCCATTGGCTTGAGACCTTGATGAGCTGTCCCAGTAGCAAGTCTTCACTTTAGCTCGCTAATGTTCTGGGTGCACATCAACTTATGACACTGTGTTGAATTCACCTCAACTCAATGGACTTAAGCTCAATCTCATTGCATGGCCACTGCGTACGGGCTTAGCACCATGTTCACGTCCAAAGCCAAAGTCAGAATCATGTTACTGCTGTGAATTCATTAACCTAATCACTACATGCTACCATGCACAAGCTTAATACCGAACTCGGGTGCTTAATGGTTGCGTGAGCTTGTTAGTCACTATGTGCAAACCCAGTTGCATTGCATGGCCAGTGTGCCAACTCATCAACGAACCTAATCATTTCATGGCTTCTACACTCACATGTCCAGAAGTAGATTGATGTCAAGAAGAAGCTCTTATGAGCTTGAGGCCTTGATGAGCCATTCTCACAGTGGCTCCTGCAGCTTCTAGAGGCTTTAGAGTCATCGAATTGAGCTTTATTACATACCGATGTGAGCTCACTAAGATGCAGACCTGATGTTGGTAGTGTTGTTGGCTTTTCGTTTTAATTTCAACAGAAAATGAAAAAGAGGGAGAACTACATAGAGGTTTCCTTCTTGGCTATCTTGGACTTATAGTCTATTACAGATTAAATATTCTTCTTCGTTGCTTCTCATTTGTAGTCATTCTAACACATAAATAGAGAAAAAAGCAACAGCAACAGCTATTCTGGGCTAGAGTGGTTGTGCGTAAATGGCTTATCATCGGTAACAAGGAATCTGATTACGACGTTAATACTGAGGATGAAGATGACCCAGATAATGATTTAGACAATGAAGGATAAGAATTCCTTCAGTGATAAGCTGTCACAGTTGAATAGAAGATCAACCAGAAAGCAAATGAAGTCCCAACAGGCATGCCAAAATGTTGACGATAAAATTTAATTTAGTAGACCCAAATCTTAGTTAACCAGAACAGTTCTTAAACCCCAAATTATAGACTGGTTGGAAAAGTGAGAGATGAGGAAATGGAGAGGAAGAACAGTAAAGGCCAAGAGGATTTTTTAACTTGATTAAGCTAAAGCCTATTTATTGACCCTTACATCCATGAATGATGTTATTGCTGGAAAAATGTTTGCTATCTATAGTATTTTTACAGAGATTTCTCTCTAGCGAGCCTCAAGCTCTCAGAACTCTCTCCTCCCTTTTATAATGAAATTTTCCCTATTTTTTCCCCATCTGGCTGGGCTATTACATAGACTCTTATAAATATCTACTCCTACAAGTCAGCTTTTGCAGGCTCTTTATCAGTCAGCCCCTGCAGGTTGGCTTTTTCTTGATTTGTACAATCAGCAAGCTTTGGCTAGTTCCTGCAGTGGATTTACTCTTATATGGACTAGGCCTCTACTAGTTGGGCCTTATCTGCTGAGTTTTTGCCAATCCATTTGTCATAATATCAGAAAATATACATAATAGGTGGTATTATATTTAAATATTTTTAAAAATGAAAGTTAAAAATATTTTAATATTTCAATGAGTTATATAATTTAAAATTTAAATAATTTTAATAATATTTATTTTAATTTTTAAATTATAAAGCATTGTCATAAATGTTTTGTATCACTATTTTGTATAGAAATTATTCATTTCAAAAGAAAATATTTAATAAAATTATCTACACCCGTTTTTCAATCTTAATTCATCGATATATTTTAATTTGAATTCATTTTGTATCTATTAAATAATTATATTTATATAGAAATAAAATACTTATGGATACATGATTAGAAATATATGATTATGATATGGAAGACAATGTTCATATAAAAATTTTTACTCTTTGAAATTTTATATTATCTTTAAATGTTAAATACTAAATTTGATAGTTTATAATTTTTGTTAAATTTTTATCTTTTTTTAGTACTTATCACAATTTTAATTTAAAATATTTCTAAAATTTCAATTTTTGTGAAATGTACATTTTTTAAAGCTGATATATTAGTTGTGATAATATATGAACTCTTATTAATTGAATAATTATATCTTCTAGCACAAAGTAATTAATTTAATTTTTTAAACAAAATAACATATAAATAAATTCATATGAATATTAATATATTTAGAATTTTTTTTGAAAAAAAGTAAAATTCAAATGATGAATTTAACTAATTTAAAATATTAATATAACAAATTTATTAAATTAAAAGAAATCTAATATTCCTTTACAATTAATACGAATATAATTACACTAATTATATAGTCATCTAATAAATTAATAGGTAAATAAATGATGGTGGTTTGCCTATGTTTGAATGCATTATAATTTATAATATAAATTTATAATAGAAATCATTATCAAATAAAATTAATTAAATTCATACATTGCATAGGGTACAAACTAGTATATACATAAATAATTCAAATTGAAATCTATTAATGAATTTATGCTAAAAATTAGGTAATGATAATTGTATTAAATAATTTTTTTGAGATAATTTTCCTAAAGAATGAGATAACATGTATTAAAATGGTTTATAATTTAAAAATTAGATGATATATTATTAAAATTATTTAAATTTTGAATCATACAACTTATTGAAATATTAAATATTTTTAATTTTTATTTTTAATATTAAATATTTAAATATAATACCATCAAATTCTAAGTTGAAAATTATTCAATAATGTTAAATTGGATACTAAAATTACATTATTCAAATAATAAATAATTCAAGTATTAAAAATTAGAAATCAAAATATTATTTGATTATTTAAAAAATAAAAAATTTAAATTAATAATTTAATAGCAATAAAATTAAAAAATAAAATTAGAAATAGATTATTGATAATTCAAAAAATAATTTATTATTAAAACAAATAAATATATAAATTCTATCAATGATTTAAATTGGAATAAAAAAAAGAAATAAAAAGAAAATTAAAAGTTCTTTTTACTTGCTCTTTCTTGACAAGTGAAAAATATTTGTTGCATAGTAAAATTTTGATGGAAGTGAGTGTCACGACTTTTTTAATATTAAGAATATGTTATACTCAAATTTAAATTTAAAATTTTCACCGATAAAATGATGTAGAAAGATGAATAAGAGCTCAAATCAAATAATATAAAATATTTTGGGTATTTCATGAAAAAAATGCTTCAATTAAACTTCAATGATTAAGAATTCATTACGCTTATACAAAAATTTGACTTTTCCATTAATTATATTTTAACTATTTGAAGTTAATAAAAATATATTTTTAATCACAAAATGCTTAAAATATCCTATATTATTTGATTATTTGATTTAAACTCTATGATCATCTTTTTTTATTATTCCATCAATGAAACATTTAAATTTGAATTTAAATATAACTTTTTTTTTATATTGTTAAGAAGTTCTTTTAGATTAAATGAGTGATCTGTATAATTTTATTAAATCTTAGGGGGACTACATAATACTTTTCTCTTATTATTTTAGAAAAGCTGAATAAAATGTCCGTAAACATGATAATAGAAAATTGAATTTAGACTTATATCTAATCAGGTGAATTAGCTTAATCAAATTTATAGTTTAAATTAAGGCGTCTATGATTAAATGTTTAGCTCTTATGGTTAAATTGTTGCAACTTAATTGAAACTAGTATAGTTGATGAAAAATTAATTTTGATAAAACCTTATAAATCATGCATGGAAGAACACATTAAATGATAGAAATTTAATGACCCGTTGGTTTAGTTCCGTGATTTTGCTTCTTTTTTTTTAAAAAAAAAATTAACATTTTGCTCTTTCACCCTAATAAAATGGAAAAAGAAATTCAATAACTATAAAATTGAAAATTTATAGGTAGTGATTGTCGTCACATTAATGGTGGTGATGATTGTGGATAGCCATCACATTGATGATAGTGACAATAGGACCTTTGCCTCATTGATAGTGGCTAACAATGATAGCTATCATATTAATAATAATAGTGGTAATAAATGGTACTAAGTAATGAAAAAATAAGTAAATTAAAAATGATTTTATATTTTTTTAATATAAATTTTATTTATTAGATTTTATTCTTTATCCCAAATGGATAATAAGTGTATAATTTCATATAATATTTTATATATAGAAGAAGATAGTATAAGGTTGTACTATGCAGTTTGTACATTAAACATATAATAAAACTTGATTGTTGTTATAGGTGTTTTCCAGCATCGAGCAGAATAGCTGGCAAAAGCCCAACAAGCAAGTCTAACCAGTGAAGGCCTAACTCAAGCTAGCTTAAGGTCGTTGAATTGAGGCATCGGGTCGTTTTGAAATGAGCTCGAGTCGCCAGACCAATATGTCAAACCATTAAGACACGAGCCACGAGTCCGGGGAATAGAACAAGGCCAAACATGCTAGAGACGAGACCAACTCGCGTAGCCAACAATTCGCCTTGCGCAAGCTCGCATCGCCAAGGGTGAGCTCGATGTCCCTAGTCAAGGTCGATAGTGATCTCAGACAAGAGCTCCAACTCACACAGCATCTCGCCTAACTAGAAGCTCACCATGGCTAAGATCAAAAGCAAACACCTGCACAGACTCATCTCACAACGCCCCTCTCCGCAGAAAGTAGCTTACAGGGCTCACCCGCAGAAAGGAATCAACAGAAGCCGATTTGTAGTAGTATAGACTATCTTTTACATTTATTATTTAATGTAATAGAATTATAACTTATAAAATTATAATTGTAACCTCCCAACCTCTATAAATAAAAGGAGGGAGATCACTGTAAGCAGAGGGAATTGATGTACTGTAACTCTGTCAGATTTTCACCAGAATAATAAAACTATTTGTGGATGTAGGGACTAGTGCTGTCCAGTTTTAGCCAAATCATGTTAAAAATCCTTCGGCTTTCTGGTTGTTTTTCCTCCCCATCTCTTTAATCTCCATTTACACAACCAAATTGTAGTTTGAGTCCTTAAGAACTCTTTGGGTTGGCTGGATTTGGACTGAATCAGATTCCACCAATAACATTTTGGCACCGTCTGTGGGGACTCATCTGTCCTTTGGTTTATTTTCTATTTAACTGCAATGGTCCGAGGAAAGACCACCAGAAGCTTAAGCACTCTAGCTTTCCAACTAGCAAACACTTCTACTGTTGGCCTCACAATCGATTTAATCGCCAAGACTCACTACCAGCCTACTGCTGCTCCTGGAATTGATGAAGCATAGACACCTCACCAACCCCAGCAAACATTCGAAAACACTATGAGAGAGTTGGTTAAAGTAGTTAAAGTGCCAGCATAAGCACAAGCCTTGGGCGCACAAAAGTAGGTTGAGATCACTACACAACTTCAATAGCTACGTGAAGAAGTCCAGGAGGAAAGGTCATCTAGATGAATATGTTGACACGCTAATTCGACTCTCTCCTCCAATCAAAGAATGAAGTCAGAGGCTCACCAAACATGTGAGAATCGTGACAGTCAGTGACGTGGAAGCTCGCATCGAGTTAAAAGCTTGCATAAGACCAGCCGAGGACACACCTTAGGTTATTGCTCCTGCTACCACGAAAAAATGAACCAACAGTTTACAAGCCAGTAGTCTGAAGCACAAGGCCTGATGATGGAGGAACTCATTCAGAAGATAAAGCAGCTAGAAGGACGCCCTCCAGCTCAAGATGATCAAGCTCGTTGTGAAGAGAGCTTACCATTCTTTAAAGAGATCGAAATTGTTATAGGTAATTTTTTATATCAGGCAAATGGGTTGGTAAAAGCTCAACAGAAGATGAGTCTAGCCAGAGAAGGCCCGGATCACTTAAAGAACTAAGGTCACCTGACAGGCACCAGCTTACCAACTTGTCAGATATGGGTTCAAGATATGAAATGGGGCCAAGGCAAGCCTAGGCTGGCCAGGAGTCTTGACTCAAGTAGCCAACAAGTGATGCGAGCTCGACCTCACTGGCCAAACTTAGCAATGACCTCGGGATGAGAGCACTAGCTTATAGGACTTAGTGCCTCTTCTAACTAGAAGCCTTCTAAGGTCAAATCAAGAACACATCCACTTGCAGATAACTTACAAAGCCCTTCCATAAATAGCAACTTACAAGGGACCCACACACAGAAAATAACCTGTAGAAGCCGATTTGTAAGAGTCCTATTATCAAAGACATTTATTACTTGATGTAACAAATTTATAATTTGTTAATTTATATTTGTAACCTCCCAGCCTCTATAAATAAAAGGAAGGAGACCATTATAAAGGGGAGAGGAACATATGCAAAAACTATGTAGAAATACAAATAGAGTTTGTATACTATAACTCTATTAAACTACATAGAGAAATCACCGCTTAAAGGTAAATACAAATCATCGTGGACGTAGGGGCCGATTGGCTTTAACCGAACCATGATAAAAAGGCTTCTAGTGTCCATTGTTCTTCTTCCTTTTCACTCTTTTTTCCTATTCATGCTTGCATTTCCTAGCTTATAGTTTGGGGTTTTAGGAACCATCCTGATTGACTGAAGTTTTGGCTCATTGAACTAAATTTTATCGTCAGCATTTTCATGCTAGAATGAGGGACCCAATTGTATTCTCTCACTCTGGTTTGTTGAATGACTATAATGACAAAAGAAAGAACCACTAGGAGCACAAGCACTATCACTAGCCAACCTGAAGGTCATACAGAGCAACAAGGGTTACCACTGGGGGCTCTGTCTCCCTTGCTGTGGTTTTTTTTGTTGCCTCCATAATGGCACCATTAACCCTTCACTAGCTTGCTACTATTGAGGTTGAGAGAGTTCAAGCATGGCACCAGCATCAAGAAGCACTTAAAAATATAGTGAAAGAACTGATCAAAGCGGTTAAAGTGCTGGTGTAGGCACCAGCCTAAGGAGCACAAAAGTAGGATCAGGTCGCTACATCTGAAAGGGTCCGGCATGCTGACTCAGCTCACCCCTCTTGTTCACAAATGAGGTTAATAGTTCATTAAGCTCATAAGAGCCATGATGGTTAGTGACTTGAGAGCTCTCATTAGGCAAAAAGCTCGGACAGGCCCTGTCAAGGACATATATCAGGTCACTTTTCCCAAGACCAGGAAGGAGAAAAGAGCTAATTATTTTCCAATTGATAATCCAAAATGTGTGACCTAATGGTTAAAGACTTACTTCAAAGGGTAAAATAATTGAAAGGGTGCCCCAAGCTTAAAATAGCTGAGATTATTACAAAGAGAGGATTCTATTTGCCAACAAGATAGAGAAGTAATCCCTCCCTCACAAGTTCAAATTCCTTGCGATCTTGCAATATAATGGGGACAAGGATCCCTTTGACCACCTAGAAGCATTCAATATCTAGATGGATCTTTAAACTACCAACCCTCTAGTTAAGTGTTATGTCTTCCTAGCTACACTAGGGGACATTCCCTGGGCATGGTTCAGGAATCTCGTAGCCTATAGTATTGGTGTTGGGTTTCCTTGGCTTAGGGGCAGCCATGAGGCTGAGAAATTTCAAAAATTTTACTCCCCTTTAGCTAAGGAAACTTCCCAA